>KB697159.1:0-10575 GCA_000349165.1 Anopheles christyi | reverse complement strand
GAAAGCAACAAGGATAAAAACGAAGGTTCGTTTAGTCTCCGAAACGTTGCAAAGTCTCCTCTCCTTTATTAAAACAAAATATTAAAGTGCTGTAATTTTCGAAGAATTTCACAAAATTTAAATAAAACCGATTTTTTTACTAATCTAACTTGAAATCGGCACCGAGATGGTGTATGCAAGGTATTTAACATTTGTGAGCTTGAAAGCCACATTTAATTTGGAGCAATAGGGAACGATGTATTACGAATGTAATAAATCTTAATTTATTTCAATTCCAAGCAAAACCAAATCAAACCACCTGTATGAGTCAAACATACTTAGCTTCTTATTTTTATTTTTCTTCCCTCAAGGTAACGTGCGTTTTGGGATTATTTTTCTCCCACGTAAATCGTAGCTCTTAATCCCAAATGAAACCAAGAATCACATTTTGCGTTCCACGTATTTGCAATGTAAGCCTGAATGAAGCTTTTTGTCGTGCAAAAGCGTTGCTAGAAACATCCACTTTAAGATATTTTTATTCTTGTATTTGAGTGTTTTTAGATATTTGTTCGACCATTCGTAGCCTTCTGAATTGTAGCTTGCATTGAAGCATTAAGCTAATACGAAATAGAGTAAGTAAATCTTACCAAAACGTTCTTAAAGCATTCATGGATGTTCAGGGCGGCCCTCTGCGCTCCATACGAACATACCGATCGTAGCCAATTTCTGTCAACCTCTTTTCATTGCCATTTTCACGCCTGGAACGGTAAATTTCCCTCGAGAATCGGTTGCCCTTGGGCATTTGGTCGTGCGTAAAAATGTGAAAGCCAGTCCGGAAGCACCTACTTTGCTGCTATTGTGCTAAGAGCAATGTCCTGTAATGCAGTAACACGCCAGGGCTTAGCAACCGCCTAGCAACGGTGGCCTCATGTACGGAAACACGTTCATGTTATCAAATGTCGATAAAGATGCAAAGGCATTTAAAATATAATCTCCTGGGAACGCAAAAATTTGCCAAAGGTACCATTCCGTCTCTCCTCGCACTCTCGGTTTCGTTTCTCACAAATAAGAGCTTAAACTGGGACGCTTAGAAAGCCTGACAACAATTTGAAAACATCGCCTGTTGATTTTCCCAATATGCGGACGGTATGGGGCCCGAATGAAAGGAAAGTTATTTACGATAGCACGGGTATACATATTCTTCTTCTCGGCACGTTCGTGTTCTTCCGCGCCAGTGTAAGCTAGCTTGCACAAAATGGGTGGATGAGGTATCTACTGACAAAATAGAAGTAAGAGAAGCAGCAGCAAAACACGGGCACATATTTTTCCTAGCAACCATTTTCCCCTCGTTAGGATCGTTTATCAAGAGTATCGATCGTGCTAAATTGTCAAATCATAATGCAAACCGCACGCCGGCCACCGGCTACTGAGCATGTTCCGTCCGTAGTGGTTTCCCTTTTTGTTCGTCTTATAGTCAAGCACTGTTGGAACGTTTTGCCGTATCGTTCGAAGAGGGATTTGAGCAGACAGCAAAACTAGATACAACCACAACTTTTCCATCGATAGAAGTTAATTTAAAGCAAACACTTTGCCTCCTGTTTGCTTTACGTGCCCTGCGGCACCAAAGGACGAAAAATATGCGGCAAAAAACAAGGAAAAACGTTTCGATTGCAGTGGTTTTGCGTTTTCTTTTTCGAAGAATAACCCGTCAGCAGCATATTAAACATGAGGGTAATTGTGCTTTTTGAAAGAATTTTCTTCTCCAAGCAGGATGCACCATAATAACAATCAATCACACCACTGCACTCGTTATGCATATACACATGACCGATTATTAACAGTAAGCTGACAGACATGAACCAGTGCTAAAGACAGACACTATTCCATGCCCTTGAATTAACCCCTCATCAGCATGATGCTAATACACTAATAATTTTAATCAGCTTTTCAAGATGTTAAAGAAGCGGCAGTTGCTAGACTCCTACCGAATACACGAGACCTTTAAAACGAATTCTAAAGGCAAAACCAATGCTCCAATTGCGATCAGAAGGAAAGCCTTTCAAAGGCAACCTTCTTACTTCGATTTCCTTTTTTCTGTGCCTGAATCCCGCCAGCTGAAATCAAAGCTTTCCATTTATTCCACCACTCTCGTTTATTAATCATCGGCAGCAGTTCTGCGGGAACCTTTTATCTGCTGCCGTACACAAGTGGATGGGAAAAACCTTTCGCCGTTCGCCTGAACTGTAAATTGAATTAATAATTTTAAAAGCTTTCGGCACAAAGCACCGAGCGTGCGTTCTAATGGGAGCTGAATGAACGATGAAGGGTAATTGCACGAGCTATTCCCCAAAAATTACTATGACACAATATTCATCAACGTCTACATCCGCTAATCGTGATCCTTTTCCACGCACTCGTTTCGTTGCTGATGGGGACAGGGAAATAAATATCACTCGGTGTTTGTCAGTTAAAAGCAGGCAGCTCTTTGCCAGTGATTTCAACTAAATATGGCACAAGTGGCAAGATATGGTTAAAATCGAAATTGCGTTCAACGCCCGATAATTACAACCAAAGACAAGCGGTAAGCTTTACCGAAAAAAGTTGGGAAAAAGCTGAATCTGGGCTAGGGCTTCGGTACAAGCATGTTTAAGTTGTTGCACAAACTCTAAGCCTAAAGTGTAATCTTCACGCACGCCACTGTAGCTAAACTTTCTTACCAACACAGCTGCGGTCGAGCCCCTTCGGGGGTTTTCGTTCTAATCAGTGTGCTTCCTGTGTTTCGTGTTCCTATTTCGCCTGCCCTACCGTACCGAAACAACCATCCCGCATGTAGTGAAAGTCAGTGGCAGAAGTTCGGGCTGGGTATAATATTGTTCTCGGCTTTGCAGAATGTTTTCCCAGCCTTAACCATGAATACAGCAAAACGACAAAAAGGTACGCACGGCATCAAAGGAAGTATTCTTTCCGCATTTTAGCGGTGCTCTGTATACTCGAAGGAATGAAAACAACAGGCACCAACCTCGATAGAAAAAATAAATAAATAAATAAATAAATAAAACACACTTTTCAGGAGCCCTGAACGTGAAAGCCAAAGGAAGCTTTTTCCAAACGGCGGGGAAAAACAGGCAGCCAACATTGTCCCATTGTAACCTTTTCGCGTAAGTTAGACGACTGCTTGTTTCGAGCATGTTGAAAGTTTCTTGAACGTAAAACTGGCCAAAAGCAAGACGCTACACGTAGCGTGTCGTCTGTATGGAATGGTTCTACGTATCAGATATAAAGAATGAATAATTAAAATGAGTTTGGTACGCTCGAAATTTGCTCCACGGAAAGAGCCAGAATGGCAAATAAGTAGCCCACGTTTATCATGTTATCCAATTTCATATATTGACAGCAAACGTAACGAAAAAGTTAATCCATTTGAAAATGTGTTCTTACGTTCAACTGTTCAAGAATCCCATACCACGCTTTCCTTCAACACGGATAAATCAGGCCAAACTCAGGCTGTATCTTCTACCAACAGCTTCAAGGTTCACGCTTCGGTATCGGGGCCCGGATCGCTTCTCCCTGTCAGCAAAGAGCTGTTCGATATCGGTGTAAATTTAATTTCCTGTTTGCAAGCAATTTTTCATCTTGCTCATCCGCTCCCCGGTTTTGACACCGAAGCGTTCGATAAAACGAAAATTTGGTGATACAAATTGATCGATTTATGATGCCTCTTTTGCTGTACAAATGGTTCACCCAGTTACGTTATCCTGTCTGCAATCAATGCTTTATTGGACACCTTTTGCGGGTGTAGCTAAATTAAATGTGTATTTAGCTTGTTGAATTGAAAGGAGGAAGATTTAGCCAAACAAGGATAACAATGTGATCAGCGAGCAAAACAACAATATCTTGCTAGGCACGGAAATTGGAAGCATTTAGCTGGTGGTGTCAGGGCAGCAAAAAGTTATGTGAAATATGTTACATCCGTTAAAAAAAACAGTTGGAAAATGTTAATAGTAGGTAGGAATGTACATTCATTTGTATTTACTTTGTATTTCTTTTTTTAATAACTGTTTGAATTTTGTTTATTTTATTACTTTTCAACATACTTTCTAAAAAAAATTATTTTTTGCTAGTAAAACTTTGCTAACCACTTTGTTCATTGTGACATCGTAATTTGGCATACATTGTATACCGGCGTTGAGTTACGTTAATAAGTTCCCTCAGCTATAAATCAACTGATATCATAACGATTTAAGATTGCTTAACCCGACCCGGCACGACCCGGTGATTGCAACCTCACTTGATGTTCTGTTATCGTTTCGCTAAGCGTTTAACCGCGAGCATACATCGATAAGTCCCATTTTGTCATAACGTCATAGCTTGATCGTTTTCCCAGCCTTCCCACCACTGAAGTGAAGATTGAATTCTGTACTTCGTTTGGGTACGATGACAAGCGACCTGCCATACACATCATGCATGTATGCACAAATCGAATGTTGTGGTGGTATAAGCTTGAACATACACAGCCAGTAAAAATTGACTTTTGCTCTTTCCTGCAGTTCCTTTTTTCTAGGCACAGTAGCAGGGCCCGCAACTAAGAAGTGAAACTTTACTATTAAACTTATGCTCTGTTGCGTCGCCAGCAGCACAGCTGGCTGATGTACGCCACGGTAACGATGCCTTGAGAAAGGGATTTCAATTCAGCAAACAATCTAATTTCGCCGATCGATAGTGCCGCCATCATTTCTACCCCATGGTGGGCTCGGTGACTTCGGTACAGCACACAAAGGAACCATCCGAACATCAAGTCAATCTTACGGGTACACAAATACAGACAATGGCAGGCCAGATTTGATGGAATCAAGTGCGCCGAACGTTGTTTGACAAATGTTCCAGTGGTGCGGGTGTATTGCTAATTATTTAATCAATACGCGCAAGGTTATGCATGGGAAAGTTGGGCTATTCTGTTGTTAGTTCTATTTTGAACAAGAGGGCACAGTGAATTGGGATGTCATGACAGTTACAAAATAGTTATGACAGATTTATTTACCCCTTTGTAAAACCCTTATACATGTTGTTTTTTTTACATTTGCTTTGCATTTATTTCAACTAAACATTTCAGATTTATAAAATCTGGTAAAAGTTCCAAACAAAATTCAAGCAATCAAGGAAATCACCTTACATCATCAACAATTTCGGTACAAATCGGAAATGTGTTCCTATCGGCCGCAAACATACATGTTATCCATTTTCTACACTCACCTCACAGGGTCGTATGGAAAATATAATTAGGTACACTAGGTTCAAACTACTAGCCTGCACACACACACATACACGCAGCCTCAAAACAATCTCATTGCCGCGGCCACCAACATGAACGCGTATTTTGGGACACGGGCACATGAGAGAACCACCTCCAACAACGGCTCATCGCCATACCTTATCATGGCACACCGTTCCAATTACGGCATCATAAAAATATACACGAAAAGTACAACCACAGACGAATAGCGAGGAAGGAGAGGGGGGTCAGGATAACTTTCACCTATCCAAAGCACATGGAAAAGCGCTGGGCATGACGCAAGAGTGACATTCATGAGCGTACATCGGGGTTAGGTTTGGGTCTGTGCAACAAGCTGCCGAGTGTTGGAGATATCGTATGAATTCGTTTTTCCCAGGCGAGAAAGAAGCGAGAAAGAAAACAAACATAACCCAATGCAGAACTTTCTAATATCATATTATGAACCCTATCCCCTCAGACCTGCACCACCGTAACACAACCGATACTGTTACAAGTTGAGCATACTTGTACCTGCCCCACCGAGTGCCGTCAAACCTTATCAAGCCACCCCATAATGCATCCCAGGAGTGACGAAAGGCCAAGGGCCAACTCATTTGGAAGGGGAAGAGAGAGAAAAGGTGGAAGCACCATATTTCTGAGAAACTGACGCCATTATTGACATTTACCGTTCCACGACTAGGCGAATATTTTTACCAAGAAGCACACCTATGGTAATGATTCCTATCCGCAATATGGCAATAGTTTTCGACTGTAGGGAAACGAGTTTTGATTGCCTTTCGTACATCCGGTAAGGTTGATAAGACTACCTTTTGTCTTTGTCTAACTTTTAGTAAAGTCTGGTATACTCGCTACTTCTAAACGAACCTTTAATTAAAGTGTGCGTCAGAGAAGCTGCAACTGTTAATGCTTTCCCGTTGTTTAATACGCTCTCATACCGTACCGTACAGCAATCCATTAAACCACATAAATTCAATTTCCACTTTTCATGTACGTACATTTACGGGTAAAAAGTTCAACGAAACCCGATAGGAGGAAAGGTAAAAATAGGAATTGACTTTATAGCAAATATCAATATTTGGGCTGTGATCAAATACACGAGTCCGCAGGCGACCAAGATACGCGGAATCGAATGTCGACCCCGTCTGCCACCGATAAGTTCTTCTTCAACCGCTGACCATGGCTGAGCACGGCAGCAGCCCTTGCTTTCACGACCAGTCCCGAGAGGAAAGCAAAACAAGAAACAAAAAAGCTGGCTACAAATGGAAAAGCGCACGTTCCGTTGAAATGTTTGAAGTTCAATGCTTTCGGCTAGAAATTTCATACAAAGTCAATTACACCCGGATCAAAGCGCCTGGATTGCTGACGTACATGCCGTACACACTCGTTGCAAAAAAACAAAAAACAAAAACAGCATGGCTCCCAATCTTGTTGCCAAACACTCCGATCCGGACTGCCAAGCTTTAGTTTCATCCTTCGAAGGTGATGCATTTTGGTGGTTTGCTTTTCAATCAGCCGAACCAAATGGCTAGTCGAGTTGGCGAGTCCACAACAGGTAGAAACGAGGTTGCATCAATGTTGTGACGTAAGGTTTATCAATCAACCAGAAGTATGTGGTATGGTGGTATGTACGGATTGATCTAGCGTGCAAACCATTTGATGTATTACCTTCAACGGAGCATATCCGTTATGAAAATGTACTGATTGCCGAACAAAGACAGATTTCATTTGTGAACAGGAGGCCGGTATTGTTGGCGAGAACCTTTAGGCACATAGGAAATGTGTGTATGGTTATTTAACAATTTTAAGCCGAAAAAGCGAAGATATGGACGGGAGGTTATCAACTTTTCAGAATTCCATCTTCTACAGCTCAACGGAAAAAATCTGATAATGGTAGCGAGATGCAATCGGAAGAGGTGTTACTAATAGAACAAAAGCCGATTCTTGGAAACTATGCTACACATTCAATCATTCACGTGTGATCCATTGTTTAGGATACAGTCCTGCACAGTCAAGATAGACGGACTGACGTAATGCTACGATCATACGCTGGTTACGCTTATTACATCCAACCATTCATTCCAGGATGGTGGTGGTAGTTCAAGTATCATAACGGTAACGGTAATTGTTTTTCTGTGAAAAGCAATTTTGGCCACACTCATCTATACATCAACGGATGGAAGTTCCAAATATCGTTCACAACAGCATTTTTGTTTCTTTATGGCTGAAATTATTTTTAGACAATTCCTGGAGATATTAATTTTTAATAACTAAAGCTTAAAACAGGGCGTCTACCGGTTAACGCGCTGTCTTGTGTAAAAGCCATACGTGATTCGATTCCCATCCCATGCATAAGCTAGAAGAATAAGAAGAACACGAAGAAGAAGAAGGAGCTCCTCTTAATGTTTGTCCCTAACGTAATCACCCTTGTAGCACAACTGCAAAGCGATACCATAGTTTTACGAACGCAATTTCCCAACTCAATTTCTCGCCCTATTTCCGCAGGGGAAACCCAAAACGGCTATGAAACAATCAAGAAAAGAAATGAACAAAATTATTGCACTCCATAAAAAAAATTGCATGAGTGGGGAAGGGGCGGGGTGGTGGGCATTGATTGATTGGAAAAGGGCATGGTGACGCATCGCTAGGGTAGTGTGACGCGACGTCAAGTAATTAGATCATCTTGCCTGCTAACACACAGCATTATGGTTCATCTCATCTTATCAAAAAGCCAATCGAATAGCACTAGCGAGAAAATGCGAAAAGCAGCGGAAGTAAAGCGGACTGGCGTGCGGTGCAGATAAATATCCTGTCCTGTCCTGAAAAGAGTGACATTGCGATGAGGCACAATTGAGGTCAGCTGGTTAAGCTATTTAGGTCATTTATTAGGCCACCTGCGGTTGTGGCGGGCATCTGTTGATGATTTTGGCGTTGTACTCTGTCCTATCTTCGGGAGCGGTTTCGTCCCGCTCGAAGAGGTCTTTTTATTTTTTTCCAGCACATCATCTTGTCCACAAAAACACACACACATTGCTTGTGTTTATGGTGCAATGTATACAATACCTCCCCAAATGTAAAACAAACAGTCACCTAATGAAGATAGGTGTACTTGGCTTTCTCCTTTCACATTAGTTTCCTCCTCAGTGTAGCATTCAGCCACAGAACAATAGTCACAATTTTACTGTTAGTGGCTTTGACTATACAAAAGCATTTCTCGCACAATGCACACACACCCTGACAAAGTCCGGTGCGGATGGAGAAGCGCAATAGCGTAGCATCTCGGGACCGGTAAAGCAGAGCGAATGGTTTGGGGAAATGTTTTTCCATCAATTTTCATTACCCGCCGATGCTATTAGCCCTTCATTGTGCTGGCGCATTGTGTCCTGCGAAAACGATTATAGGCGTCTCGCCATATATTTTATACCGCTATTACACCTAACCACCACCACCATTACCGCCCATTATAATGGGTGTATGTGATGAAGCCCAGCACATGACCGCACAAGGCGAAGGCCAACGATTTGCCATGTTTATTTTTGCTGCGAATTCTCTCACGTGCCGTTGAGTTGCGGACACACACACACCAACGCACACACTTTTCTTTTCGCATTCGGGAAGATGTTTGGCCCAACCTTGCACTATCTGATACACCTGCAAGTGCTACAGATGTAACAATCGCACATCTTCTTACCAGTTCCATCGTGACTTTCACTCGGAGTGGGGAGAGAGTGGTGGAATTGTTCCCCATTTGGATCTATCTCGCGTTTCGGTTGTGCAACATCAGGCAAGAATGAATCAATATTCATTCAAGATGCATAAACATTGATGTTTTGTTTATGTGAGCTGTTCCACCCAGGCAGTTGTCGGTGGTCCGAGAACACCTTACGAGCAACTACGTATGGTAATGTTATCGCTCAAACGAAAGAAAAAACTGTCCGCCTGTCAGTACACCACCGAATGCGAAAGACTATACAGTGCACGTTTGTCCCTTAAGTAGTGCGTTCATAAATTCATGAGTACTTGGGTGAAGGTTCCCTGCACTCTCACGATTCGACTTTCGAAGGATCACATACCCTTGTGTGTAGAAACGGAGTAGATCTCACTGTACTTGGTCACCGTCAGGAACAGCCGGTTACTAATGACGCAAGAACACTCAATTATTAATCGAACAAATGTCCAATGGGCTTCCAAAGAAACATTAAAAAATGGGTACGAACTTGTTTGCATTCGAAAGCACAAAATACTAGTAGTTAAGCCTTGTCGTTCATAAAATACAAACCAATTAGCAGCACGCCATGTCCTAATTGTGTCAATCAATTGGCTTACCAATACTGTCAAACACTGGTCATCCAGAACTTTTTATTGTATTTTGTATGACTCTTTTTTTGTGTGAAACATTATATCCTCAATGTGGCAATATCCTGCACATGATACAAGCAATACATTTCACATCTCCGTACAATACCATCTAAACAATTTATCTCGAGATCCAGTCCCGATCGTAAAACGATTGATGAAGGAACGGATCATTTTAGGAATGATCGGAAACTACGCACCACGCCAACCAACCCCCCTCCCCCTTACCTCCCCTGAAACGGTTCTTGAAAAGGGTCAATGAAATGATGCGTTCGAAACCGATTCGCCAATTTCGCACTTATGTCGATGTTTTTCTTGTGGCATTATCTTTTGCACGGGTCAGCACGACCTCACTCCCCGCTTATTTCCTTCCTTTACCTATCCTTCTTCACCCAAAAGATAACTAAAAGGGTAGCTTCATTTTGTTATATTTCTCATTTCTTTGCTTCTTTGTTTTTATGCTTAAGCAACGGTCGGTTTAGCCGGTAAGCGCTTATAAAAATCAATAGTAATATCCAATTATTTCAACGTACCGACATTTTACGCATTGATAATCTTCAATCGGGATGTCGAGTCGAGATGAAGGAAACGGCGAACCGGTTTTCAACAAGGTGCACCCGAGTATTACATGGCTGCTTCTACGTCGTTGGTTCGTAAGTTCGCTGGGAGAACATCCTAGCCCGCCGAGAAGTGACTGGGTAAGGTGCTGTATTCTTTTAAGTGTCCCGCATACCTGTAGGTGTGTTGGTAATCGTAAATCGAAAACCGTTCAACGGGTTCGACACCTTCATTTGGTGAAAAATAATGTTATGCTTCAGGATGTTCATTGAACTGATACTAAACCGATGCACACGAATGAATGTTTGTGAGCAACGTTGGGGCTTTGGAACTGAATCCTATGATATCAGCAAAAAAATAAATAATAATCAAAAAGTATGGAACATACTTAATAC
>KB697158.1:0-10538 GCA_000349165.1 Anopheles christyi | reverse complement strand
CATGCACCCTTCTCCGCCCAACCCCCCCCCCCCCCCTCCCTTCCACGCACCACTCCTGCCACCCAACGAGAAACCTTTCCACTCGCTGAAATTTCATTTTTATTTTATTTTTATATTTCCCCACTAACTCTCTCCCTCTCTCTCTTTCTCTCTCTCTCTCTCTCTTTATCACACACACACACTCTTGCTATGCGTTTCGCTTTTGGGACGGGCGGCGCCTCCCGTTCGTTCTGTGTCTATTTTTACGCGGGAAAATTTCATTTTTCAAAAAAACTCGCTCATCACCACGAAACACAGCAACAAACTGTGTGGAATGTAGGGGGAAAGAGAAAATTGTAAGCGAACCTGTTTGAGCATTGCTGAGTTACGCCAAGCTGTTTCCTCCTGTTCTGAAGATGCATCCACTCCAGTAGGGTGAATTAAAAAACAATAAAATGTTGGGCAGGCTCCCGATGAGACTTCCAGATGGTTTCGGCCCGCAATGAGTAAGAGGTGGTTCATTTTACATTAAGCAGCGTTAGGATGGCGCCAGGGTAGCATACACACATAGGCACCAATGAGTGATTCTGCAAACGAAAATGATGTTTTATAATTGTCTCACAACATGGATTGGTTGCCCATCCGGTTTTCCCGGTGTGCATTGGGGCAGTTTGCTGCTACGGTCTTTGCGCAAGTGGATAGGAGCAGCTCGCTAAGCGCTCTCTATTTCTCTCTCACCGTTTCGAAGTTTTCCCCTATTGCAAGAAGAAAAATAAAACAATCATGTTTAGGTAGATGGGAAAGTTTTGCTAATTATGAAACACATTGTACACAATATTTGATTTAAAAACCAAAGCAATCAACGAGCACATACAGCAACACTAAAGAGGTGCAGATGGAAAATGGAAAACTAACACACCTGTCTCAGAAGTAATTGAGTGGTTTCGTGCGGAAAGCAGTGGTTCTGTTTGAGGGGGATTATGTTTTCCAGAATCCAGAGGGCAAAGTTATTATTTTAGCTTTGCTAAGAAAACTTCATAAAATCATAAATTAAACTTCTCCTTCCGTTTCGCAACAAAAACAAAACAGGAGAGAGAGAGATTGAGAGACACACTTTTGCACTTAAACTCCCGTGAAATGTGGCGATCGTGTGCTGTTATGTGTGTTAGTGTGTGTGTTTCGTTTATTTTCTCCCAGCAAAAGGACAGTCGGCGCAGCTGAATCGGGCGCGTTCCTCAGTTGTCCGATAGCATCTAACCCATCTGGACACGGACGTAGCCCGACCGCAGCCGGGCCTCCTGCTTTGGGTGGCAGGGGTGTGAGAAAAAGAGAGAAACCGAAAGTGAGAGATAGAGTGTGTGTGTGTGTGTGAGAGAGAGAGAGAGAGCAAACTCGACCGATCAAAGACGAAGAGCAACGATCAACACAGGCAAATCGATCAACAAAAACGACACTCGGTTGACTCCACAAGGACATGTGTTTGGTGTTGGGTCCCTTCCAGGTGTAGGAACGTGCAAAACAGTGATACCGTATCGGTGTGGACAGTTAAACCAGTTGCAACATGGTGGCGGTACGACGGCTGCTGCTCGCCTTCGGGCTGCTCTGCCTGCTGGCCCTTTTCGTGGGTGAGGTGGGTGGGTTCCGGCTACGGGAGTATGGCCAGGAGGAGGGTTTGGCGATGGTAAGGCGAAATGTAGCGCCACGCGCTAAAGGTGACGCACCGTGGTCGGCCGTGACGCGTAAACCTTGGCCAGCGAAGGATGACGATGACGAGGAGGAGGAGGATGAGGAAGAGGAGGAAGAGGAGGAGGATGAGGAGGAAACGGAGGAACAGGCCGTTATCCGGAGAGCTACCCAGGAGCGGTTACTGCGTGCCCGGCACAGTATCAAGAGCCGTGACAGGCGCACTCCAACGGTCCCGAGCGGACGCAAGGGGACGGTACGCGACCAAGGTGACGATGACGACGATGACGAGGAAGGCGAGGAAGACGAACCGCGCTCTATTTTTAACCTGTTTGGTTTGCTTGGTTCGAGCCAGCGAAAGCGTGATGACGATAGTGGTACCGCACCGGCAGACGACGGTGACGCCGGTACCGGTGACGACGACAACGATGACGACGAAGATGATGACGACGACGACGACGAAGACGGTAATGTGGTACGCAAGTATGGCGGGAAACTGAAAGAACCGCTCAAACCAGTAAAGGTGAGCACACTGGGAAGGAAGAGCTTCAAGAAAGCTTCCTCACCACCTGCCGAACCGAGCGGAGAAAATCCGGAAGAATCACGGGCGAGCTGGTTCGACGGATTGAAGCGTACGTTTGAGACAGTGCTCAAGCGAACGGATGACGACAAGCAGGATGACGCACTAGTTGGTAGCCTTGTGCAGTGGTTCCAATCGCTCACCACTCCACCGGACACATCCGAATCCGTCGAATCGACCAAAGAGAAGGAAAATCCCATCATCAATCTTCTCTCCAGCTGGCTTCAATCCGTCGAAAGTGGCGATTCGCAGGAAGAGATACGCTTCCGTCCGATCGGTTCCTACGCCGATGAGGACGATGACGATGGGAACGAACCGAGCAGAAAACGTAAACCACCCACCAAACAACCGGCCACCGACTCGAAGCTAGTGCACCTGCTCAATCACAGTCCCCTAGCATCCCTGTTCAGTGCGGAAGAGCTTCCGGCCGAGTCCACCATCGAAAGTGGTCCCAAACGGCCGAAGCAACCTCCGCCGGGTGTGAATGGGCCGACACGCGTCGTTAAGCAGCGCATCGCCATCTCGCCGGAAGACTTCGAGCAGCTGCTACTGCGCGTACCTTCCTTCGTACCGGACTATTCCCGAGTGCAGGGTGACGAGTGTCGTCGACAGGGTGCCATCTTCGAACGGCAACTCCGTGGCAAGCGACTCTGGGCACTGCAGATGGTGGACGCCAGTGCCCGGCTCGCCTCCGGACTGCTCCGTGGCAATGCGAACCAGCTCGGTGACTTCGATCTCTGTACCGGCATTGCTACGCGGGTGCGAGTGCGCGAGGACGAGCTGGTACGGTTGCGGGGCAAGTACTGTCTCGCGCATGTTGATGTAGTGGCGGAAGATGCCGAGCTCAGGGTACCGGTACATCTGCTTCAGGGTGGCGGGTTCGTTAAGAGTACGCTGAACGATGTAAGCGACGGCCGAATGGCAGCAGATTCTTCCTCCAAGTGCACTGTCTTTTCATTCGGTTGACTGTGCTTCTTTTTTTTCAGCCCGATCACTTCCTGCCCCGCTTTACAACGATCAACTGGGGTATCTGTTTGCCGGCGGCTTGCTCGTTCGAGGATGCGGGCAGCATCGTGCAGCACTTTGTCCGCCCGTACAACTCCACCGGCATCAAGCTGTTCCTCGAGCTGGAGGAGGCAAACTGTCACGTCCGCCAGGTGCGCACCTGGTCCCGGCTGCTGAAAGACCACTGGCAGCTAGTGGCCGTGTTGTAAGTAGGCACCCGGTTGAGTGAACAGATCTCAGTAACAGTAACGCACTACCGTTTCATTAATGCAGCGGGTTCTACACGTTCGTAGCGGTGGTAACTCTGGTCGCAACGCTGAACGACTACGAAATCTTCATCAAGATAGAACCACCCTCCACGCAGGACTCACCGCTCGATCCACCGGAACGGCGGACAACCAACGTGTTCCACCAAACGCTAATGGCGTTCTCGCTCAAGCAGACCCTGCCGCAGCTGGTCGGTGCCGGGTCGGGTGATGAGCATCAGCACCAGCTGCCCTGTCTGCACGGCCTGAAGGCAATGGCCGGTGGAGCACTGTTTCTTGCACTGCGGCTCGTACCGCTCGGCTATCAGCCATTCACGAATCGGAACGAGTTCACCGACAGCTTTAACGCACCGTGGAGTGTGGCCGTACGGTTGCTAATGCTGTACGCGGATGTGTTCCTGGTGGTGAGCGGGTTCCTCGCCGCCTACCATATGGTGCGCGAGTACCGCGAGCGTGCCCGCGTCTCCTGGTTCAAGCGTATTGCCGGCCGTTATCTTAGGTGAGGCGGTGCTCCGAGAGCTCCGGAGTGTAGAAAGTGACACCCCCACAATGCAACTTCTCTGGATATCTCTAAACATTGCAGGCTAGCTTTCCCTCTCGTGCCAGTGCTGATGTTTTATGCCTGGGTGTGGGAGCATCTTGGCAGTGGGCCACAGTGGGGAGACGTGGTTACCAAGAACGCGAACCTCTGCAAGCATGGCTACCTAAGCAATCTGCTCTTCATGCACAACTGGTACCCGATCGAAGAGGCGGTCAGTACGGCGAACATTGCTTACACTTCCGCACTAACACCCCTTTGTTTGTTTCTTTCCAGTGTGCTCCACACACCTTCCAGCTAGCAATCGAGATGCAGCTCAGCGTACTTGCTCCCTTCTTGATGGTTATTCTAGTGCGCAGTCCATTCTATGGCACCACGGCCTACGTCCTGCTGAGCGCTCTCTCGACCGCAATCCGATTCGCGGCCACCACTGAGGACCGGTTAACACCGTACGTCTTCCACGGTGTACGACTTACCCAGCTATACCGCACCCTGAACCTTTCGTGCGCTGAAACACTCCACCGACTAACGCCCTATCTGGCCGGCTTCGGGCTTGGCTATCTGCTGCAGGAGACGGGACGACCGCGCCAGGAGCGCGGTGTACGGTACGCCGGTTGGATTGGTGCTGCCATCGCACTGCTCTGGTGCGTCTGTTTCCCGCTGGAAATCGTCCGAAAGGACTTCCGCTACGAACCGGGCGATGCAGCTCAATTCGCTGCACTTGCACCCCTATCCTGGTCGCTCGGTCTCTGCTGGATCATCTACTACTGCATCACCGAGCGGCAGTGTCTGCTGAACCGTCTGCTCAGCTCACGACCCCTGGTGTGTCTCGGTCGGCTCACCTACTCCCTCACGCTGGTCCAGTTTCTCGTCTTCTTCTACTTTGCCGGTTCGACGCGCGGCAGCGAAGTGTTCAGCTTCACCGGATACGTCAACCGTACGGAGGTGTGCATCGCGCTGGTGGCCTCCCTCGCCCTAACGCTCCTGTTCGATCTACCCATCCAAAACGTGAAGCGACTACTCGACCAGTACGGTGTGTTTGAAGCTTTGGAAGTACCGGTGGCAAAGGCTCAACCGGAACCGGAACTGGTAAAGGAGAAAGACGAGAAGGAGGAGGAGAAGAGTGAACCAATGAACGAACCGGACGAACAGCGGGACGAAGCTGCCCCGGAGCAGACAGCCGACTTTGTTAGTCCATTTGATGAGCTGGACGAGGATGATGGGATTTGGCTGCGAAAGCGTACTACGGCACCGGTAGAGGAGTCAACCAACGCGGGTGAAGATTTCTGGGCTCAAAGTGAACCAGAGCCGGTGGCAGACGAGCATCTTCCTACGCACGAGAGTGTTGTGCGAGATGCATCACCTGCAGTTCCTGTAGACGAGCCGGAACAGCAGGAAACGGTCGAAGAAGACGCTGTGGAAGAGGAAGAGGCAGAAGAGGAGCAGGAAGAAGAAGAGGAGGAAGAGGAAGAGGAGGAAGAGATTGACGAGGAGAAGGAGGTAAAGCGACGACCCACAACTAACGGTGCCAGTTGGTCGCGTCTGTAGTAGTTCCTTACCCGATTTTCTGCGTAGCGCGCGTGTGGTTGCAACTCCATCCCAATATAAATAACGAAACTTTATTTAAAAAAGAACCTTATCTGTTTTATTTTGTTACATGTGTGTGTGTCCCCCTTTGTGGTGTGACAAATATTTACAAATTGGTACCTTTATCCTCTTGCCTATCCCACCCCACACGCGTTCTATGCCTCCTCCGAGGTGCTGTGTGTGTTGTTCGTGCTCAAACTGTTCGTTTCCGGCTCCCTGGCGATGCCGGTACTGGTCGTGTGAGTTGGCCGGAACCGGCTCAACAGTAGCTTTTCCAGCCCGTGAATCGGTGATTCGAACATAAGGCAGAGCAGCAATGCCAACAGAAAGGTCAGTATCATGTGCGAGATAGATTCGGCCGTCTTAAAAAAACAAACACACGGAAAAGCAAGTGTGAGAGACCGTAAGGACTGCGTTTTGGGACTTCTCCCACTCGTCTCCCTCCTACTTACCAGCGTTGCTATGCTTGCGTACAGTGGTGTGCGCCGTGAAGCGGACAGGTACAGCTCCACCAGCCCATTCATTAGATACGCACAGTACGTAAGGCGGCTGAGCGGTACGAACGCAGGCCAGGACAGGAAGCGCTTCAGTGTACGGCCATGGCCGGTGACGCACGCCAGCACTAGCCACCCGTTCGATAAACTCCAGCCAAACCGATGCAGGGAAGCGTACAGTGCGTTGTACAGGTAGTTGTGTGTGCCGAGCCCCGTGTAAAAGGCGGTTAGCGAAAACATGGCGCAACAACCGCACACGGTAGCAACGATCCAACAAGCGGCAAGCTTCCGCCGGCCTATCCGAACACTGTGGAAAAGTTGAGGGTGGTTAGGTTAGGACGGGACTGGTGCAGTGATTTTACAGGGTTTTGTTGAGTCACTTTGCTTGTAAGCTCCTCGGGTGGTATTGCTATATTTACTACAAATATTTGTTGAAAAAAAAAAAACTTTTGCCGGCAAGCGTCAAATCGCATATCAATGTAATGTAAACAAAGTGGTTTGAAACAATGTGTAGAACATCATACTGACGTTAACAATTCCTTCGCACATCGGTGGTGAAAAGTTACTTTCGTCACAAACTGTTATAAAGTGTTCAAGATATTTATCAGTAATATGGGATTTTTTTTATTCCTGTAAAGTGTGAGTTTCGTTATTCCCGTAAGTGTAGACAGTCTACAGTCTTAGTCTTTTAATTTTGGCACACTTTTTCGAGTCCGTCTTACAGCTACCATTTAAAAAAGCTTCGAGAATGTGTGCAACCGAACTGAAATAAATGTAATGTAAAAGATTGCATTACACTCTCGAGAATTGAGACACCATCACAGACTTTCTCTGCGGTTAGGTATCTCCAGAAAAAAAACAAAAACAAAGTAAGAGCTTAAAGCAATTCTACAAATCGATCAGTTTTTCTACCTTTCTGATCATTCCAGTGCTTCATACAAACACTTACTTTTTGAGCTGCATCCAGTGTACAAGATATCCTACCAGCAGCCCGAACAGATAGGCCGTCGCCCGAAGATGCGTTTTGCCGTACACGTTAACGAAGTAATCGTTCGCTTGCAGATCACTCACCTCACTGTGTGATAGAAGGAGTTAGTAAACAAAAACGTACGTCAGTGACGTTAAAAGCATCCTTGCCAGCTACATACTCGGTAAAAACCATAAACGTTGGATCGAGCCGCCGATAGTAGGTGACAAGGAAAGGCACCGCAATGGAAATGCTGGTAACACTGCCCAGCAGTACTAGTGCGACCCGGTGACCATAGCGCCACATCGGATAGAGCAGTGCGGGCGCCAGTAGAAATAGCTGCGTGTCGGTTGCGAGGTACCACGACTGGAACATGCACACACTGTCCGTACCGAAGTAATTGTTGACATACAGGAGGTTTAGCCACCAGCTTTGCCGGCACCGGCGCTGCTCCAGCTCCATCCGTTCAGTCCACAGCGGTCCATCACCGAGCCGAGGAAGCCAGGTAGCGTACAGGGCTATGACGGCAAGGTAGGCCGGCGTCAATCGTATGTACCGGAACACGTACAGCAGACCAAAGTTAAGCCGGCCCTTGCGCTTGTCGAGCTCGAGCAGCAGCAGCCGGGCGAAGAGAAACCCGCTCAGCAGCAGAAACGTATCGACCAGCAGTGGTGAGTTGAGCAGAAAGGCGTTCTGCAGCAGCCGGCTCTGTTCACGGAAGAACCCCGGATTGAGCAGTGGACCACCGGCCATAAAGACGAGCGCATGGCCACCGAGTATGAACACCATCGCCATCGCTTTAATACCATTGATGCAGCCGAGCCCATGATCATCCTTTGACATCTGTGCCAGCTTGCGAAGATTCTCCAGCACAGAGAAGGCCCGCAGTACTGCAGTGACACTTGCCGATCGCTTGTCGGCAACGCATTCGCTTCTCGTACTCGCACCACCACCGTACAGCGTGCTAAACACCACCATCAGCACAAACACCGCCAGCACACAGGCACTCACGATCTGCAGCCAATCGTAGCTGACGGGGTGTGATACGGTGACGGCTTGATGTGGTTGACAAACGGTGGCATTCACCTCGTACCCGCTAGCACCGGCCAGTAGCCGCACCGTGTCCAACTCACTACAGCTGGCCGGCACACAGATACCCCACCGTACCGTAATGACGCTGTCAGTCGAACCGTTGTCATGCCGACCGATTGATTGCTGCACACGGAATCCGTCGAGCGCTACCTGTGCCAGACAGTACTGTGCCCGGATTGGTGCACGGTCACTCACATCGAGACACTCATCGTAGCTACCGAGATGATGGCGCGCACCGAGCTCGATCGCATCCGGAAACTTTACCGAGGCGTCCAACACTGCGGGCGATGGAGGGAGAGAGAAAAACAAAACGGGGTCATTAGCTTCCAAAGTCCAAATGTGCACACAAAGGGTCAAGTGTGACCGGCAATCGAACCGATTATTAATCACCAATCACACCGATCAACGATACCAACGGAAAAAAAGACCAGATATCTGGTGCGTTTGCGAGTGTGAGAGCGAGTGTGTCTAGTAAGATGAAGTGTTGATATTTCAGACTACAATTAGGGTGCAGCACACACACAACGCTCTTCATCTTCGACCGGACTACCTGGTTGGTGTGAAACGGTAGCGATGATACTACGATAAGTGAAGACATGCCCAATCATTCGAGCCATGGCGATAGATGGTAATTTTTAAGCATGGTCGAGCTCCCCTTCAGAAAGATGTTTTTGGGCAGTTGGATGAGCGATTCGAGTGCGAACTCCATGCGGCAAAGACAAACAATAAGATTGGAAAATAAGAATAGGATCTATAAATAAAATATATCCTACAAACGGTTATGCACACAGTGCTATGTGTAAACACATACCCTCAGCTTCACACACACATTCCTTGCGCACTGGCACTTTCCAGAACTAATGGGAAAAATGTAACCTTTACCTGCATAATCATGGCGCCGATTATTAATAGCGCGGGCGCGAATACTCACGATCTCTTGATGCCAATTGATCACAATTCACGCGCTAATCATCGGTTTCGGAGGCGCCCGAAGCCGCGTACAGGCTTGCGTATTACGTCAAACGTCCACGGGGCATTAGAACTGGTTCCTCTGGCTCTAGAACAGCCTCTTTCCATCCCTTCCCTCCTATTCCCTCGCCTTCTCGGTAGGAGTAAGCAATCACGTTCTTGACCATGGCCCGAATGTAAGCGTTATAATTACCAGATCAACGACACGCGCCAGTTGGGCAGAGTGTCCACCAGTAACCGACTTTCTAAATGATACAAAATTACGGTTTCAATATACAACACCGCCGACCTGAAGCTAACCGATAATTCAGCAACAGTAGCAGCATAGACAAAATCAAAAAAAGAAACCTTGAAAGTTTAATTTATATATACAGAACTCCACACCATGACGTAGGGTGCGTGTACTGTTTCCAGCACACAAAAAAGAAAATCAAAAACAGAAAAGACATATCCATTGTGCACACAACGATCATTATCTGCTGGCAGGAAATGGGCTGCAAGAAAGACCAAGGAGAGACCCTGCTCGGTACGGTCCAATGAGTTGTTGGTCGTTTTGTGTGCAATCGCAGAGTTGGTGTAGGTCAACAGGTATCAGATTACAGTTGGGTTATGGTGGAAATTTTGATTGCTGGAGACAGCATGTGAATTAGCACCACAGTTATGCTCCAGACACTTTACAAGAGGACGTTCCAAACACTGCACATCAGAATTTCCCCTTAAAACTAGAATCCTACACACATATACACAGACACCGACACTTTCACTCACTTGTTACTGCCCATGGTTCCTGATTGCGGATCGCTTCCAGCGTTCGGTTTACATCCCGCCGACAATCACCCGGCGGTAGTTGGTCCTCCAGCAAGACGGCACCAATACGTCGCAGGATCAGCTCGATCGCTGTCGTTGATTGTGTTTGAACAGTGTAGCAGCAGCAAACGACCAGTAAGATGGCCAGCACCGAACACCAACGCTCCGTCCTGGCCTGATGCATTTCCCACAACTTTTACGCTTGTTGATACCCTACCCTTGGCTGGTTAGGGTCGTCAGTACTTGCTCGCACGACGTCTCGGCGTGAACTGTGAACGAGCCCGTCGCTCGTGAACAGCTCGTTGGGCACATCGTCCCCGCGTCAAGCCGTAAAGCGTGTGTGCGAAAGAAGCTGACGCGAGCATTGAGCGCTCGCTTTCGGTCAGCAAGCACTATTTGTTATTCTACGTTTACTGTCACCTTTGCGGGAAGCGAAAGGGTGGATAGGTGAGCCTTTAGTTTTTTTTTTTTTTTTTTCACCAGACACCTACAGACCGCCGCCATAGTTCGTTGTTCAGATGTATATGCGGGATTGGTGGTTGTTTGTTTTTTTTTATGATCATCCGTGACT
>KB697157.1:0-10603 GCA_000349165.1 Anopheles christyi | reverse complement strand
GCATTATGGTAGGTGCACAAATTGTAATAATGAAACGATCGCACTTCACTATTCAATTAACAGTTCATTTTGGTGGTTCCCCATTCCCGAAAGCCCTTCCCACCCCCCCCCCCTTGCTATTGTATGTGTATGAAAAACGTACATCTCGCCCGGTAACATTTGCCCCACCATTAGCCACTAATTGTAAAGATGAGCATAGTATGCAACCATCAGCAACCGTGTGTGTGTTGATGGATGGATGGGTCAGATTGTTTACAGGGCATTGTATGTTTGTGCTCGGCGAGGGGGGAACCGTGGCATGTAAACATCGACCTGGCGCCCCAACTTTATGAGATAAATATCACCTCTCGAGGCCATAAAGCATAAGATGGCCATACACAGCATGCTCGTTGGGATGTGGAAAGCAAAAAAAAAAAAAGGAAGAAACGTCATGATTTCCATCCACGCTTCAACAATATTTGATTAAGAGTGATGCTTTTCGGAGTGAGGTGTTTTGTTGCATATGCCAGGCTGGGGGGGGGGGCAGTTGATGCAGCTGCAAATAAACAAACGGCTCTGTGTGTACGCCTGTCGCCACTCCACCAAAGGTTCTGCTTCCAATTATGATAATTGGATGAAAAATCATAAATATTCCACTGACCACACCTAACGAAACGCAGGTCAACACACGCATGGGCACGAAGCGTGTCGAGAGTGTCGGTAGATAGTTAATTAATTCAAGCGTTCCATAATGTCAACTCATTGCGTTTAAAAGTCTCGTCTTTCCACAGTTGTAGAAAACTGCAGCGCAAAAGAATGTGAAGCAATGGGGGAGGTAATGCTTTCACTATTTGTTCTTCAACAAGTTGAAAAATGCAGAGACAAACCGCGTAACGATCGCATGCATGGGCCATATTTTGCATACGAAGCAGCGGAGTACACCAACAACCACATTTCTCATCCATTTGTGGTTGATATTTCATCCAGTACACCACCACAGTACGTTCCTCGCCTCGGATAGACACACTGTTTCTTCAGTAAAAAGCGCAAAAAAAAACAGGCGATACAATATTGCCAGCAAGAGAATGCGTGCGCGATTCGTGTGACACATTGCATTGCATCTGGTAGTACCTTCCCGGGGCGTGTTTTGGCTTCCCGCAGCGGAAGAAAAATGAGCTTCCCTTTGGGTCGTTACCACTTTTACCGAGAAACGGGCATAGAATGCAAACGATCCGGAACGGCAGTGAAACCGTATCCGATGCGTGCGTTTGGTGTGCGTACTGTTACTGTTACTGCGAAACAGTGCATCATCGTTTGCTAAATTGCAGTTCCAAGTCGGGATATGCGTTTGCAGCTTCATCTGCTGGGCATTGTTGGGAAGTTGGAGATGCTTACTCGAATGCTTGTGACGATCAATTTGCATGGTACAGAGCATCTTAGGAAGGAAATAATATTCTAAAGGAGTGAAGATATTAACATGATTTGTGTGTTTCATTTTCTCATTTACATCGTCTTTCATTTACACTGATCCGATTTTTCTAGGACTAAGAGTTTGTTAAACCCTGGTAAGCGAATTCAAAATGCTACGCCTCCCAAAACATCTTCTGAAGATATCATGTGCCTCAAAATATTCTTTACTAGTTAAAGATATAAAAATAACATCTGAGAATGGTGCTTTTTATAATGATTTATGTACAATTTGTAAGTTTCTTTAACACTTTCTTTAAAACATCAATTATTCCAGCAGAAGGCAGCAGATGTTACGATGTGTGCGTTATTTTATTTATTTTGCTAATGAATTGTCAAGCAGAGAAGAAAATAAAGAGCCCGAAGGTTAACGAAATCGAAAGCCTCCATGTACGCAAACATGTGTGTCGTGTTGCCTTTGCAAAGCAGAAACAACATCCAAGCCGGTTGTTCTCGCAGCACTGTTTGCTCGTTCGCTCTCAAGTGCATACACGTATGGGCGTTATGCTTTCTCTAATTGAGATACAGATAACGAATGGTTGTCGAGTGTGCTTACCAATTGTGGAGTGTAAACATGAGAGCTTGGTTTTGTGGAAACATACCTGGAACGATAGAGAAGAATATAGAAAACAATTACTTAAAATGATGTGCACAGTTTATTGAAATTGTTTAATAATTAAATTACTGTTGAATGGTTTTGTGATACATTTTACGTTTGAAACATCAGAAATGAAACAAAACGTTCAAGTTTGACGCTTCATCAGACAATAAACTATCAAACAAAGATCTAACTTTTGCCACCAACAACCTCGGGACCAACTTGTTTCACAATCAGACCCAACCAAGGATTACGTACGGTTGAAACATTATCCTCACGTAAGCTACAACTTTTCCCCCAATGCACTCACATAATAATCGCCTTGTGTGCTTGAAGGGTAAAAACATGAAAGCTTCTTACAACTTCTGCTGGAACGTACGCCCTGATTCCATTCACCAATTCCTACACAATTCCTCGTTTAGCTCGCCCGAACCCCCCTACAAAAGCCGAGACAGACGAGTGTGAAAGAAGATTGACGTAAAGTTTTTGCTAATTGACAAGTCTAGCTGAACGAAAACCCGAATTAAAAGGCAGGAGAGAATCGTTTTTTCCATCCACTGAGGAGGAAAATAAATCACACTGAACATTGGGTAAAGCTTCTTCTCAAGCACACTTACGTGCCTGCTTAAACCCGTGTTCCCATGGCTGTGTTGATATTGCAGACGAGTAAATGAGCGAGCATTAAAAAGTGCCAGCTCGCACAACAAGCTTCCAATCTTGAGACGGGAAACGGTATCAAACAAAATCACAACCGAACACGTTTTACTGCCATTTTCTTCTCGAGTGAGTCCTTATCCAGTCCGGATTAAGGACATTCTTACTTCGCCAATCGTTACAAATCCACGGAGACGTTCGATTGGGTCACTGAAGGCTTTCGTTCCAACATAGCTTGCTCCAGCCTCGCCTTTTTGACCCTCATTTGTCAAGCGAGCTGACGTGCTTGTTCCACCCAACTGATGATTTTTGCTTTGATAAGGATCGTTTTGTGTCTGTGTGTGTCCTTTTTGTAACCGTTCGCATCGATGCACTAATCGTCACTTTTAATCAATCGTGATTGACAGACACAGAAAGATGTTTCCACCCAGCCTTGGGAGGTTCGATTTACTGTCCAGTTCGCGTCACCGATTGCTGGCAATCGAGCTGAACGTTTCCATCACTGCCGGGTTTGAATGCACGGGACTGTGAATCAAATCCGATGGACGATCATCATCAAAAACATATAAATCATCAGGATTTTCCTTTCCCGTGGCTGTGTTTTTTTTATCTTTTCCATTTTCTTCCTGTCCACCTCAAGGAGAATCTTTTATGTCTGAGCTCGTTGAACGCTCGTTCACCTGACACGACCTGGGGGCGTTTGCTATCGGTGCAAAGTTGTAATTTTAGCAAAGTGATCGAATTAAGCCGCACCCAAACAGGTTTTTTGCTTCACCGAAAAAAACCTCACACAATGAGCTCACTTATGGCGATGGTCTTTGTTGAACAATTTGGAAAAAAAATGGAAGAAAAAATACCTGCCCGGTACCGGTATACTGTAAAGATTGATGAGCAGAGAGTAAGGATTTTATGATTGGTTGATTTTGCTGGGTCGAAAAAGCACGGTGAGAAATATTTTAATTCACACTCCAATAATTACAAACAAAGACAGGATTTGGATGAGTTTGTGGTGTTTTATGTTCGATTGAAATTGTTTGACCTCACAATTTTTGATCAAATGGTTTGAAAAATTGTAGAACTAAATGCATTATGTAATGCTTCTTTCACAGGCAATACACCACATTCATGCCGGGGTTTATGAAAACTTACTAGACTAACTTTTACCGCGTAACCGGGATAGTCAAGTTCTTGCTGTGGAGCGACAGTCTGGATGAGAATTGGACATACGTTTGATCTTTTACAATGGCCGGCGCGTCTATCCATGAGACCACTGGGCTGTTCCAACAATTTCATGTTAATTCCTCAATATAGCAGTGACTTAAGCTTAATAGAAAGTTGAACAAGATCGGAAAATAATGTCTTACCTCAATGTAAACGGAAATTATGTTTAACGGTTTTGGATATTATTCAAATACAAAATATATGTACTGAAGACTAAAACTTTATCGTGTTTTTTCCTTTTTCTGATAATATCAAAACAAAAGCAAAATCTTGTGAAATTCCCGAATCAAGATTTATTTGGGATCATGAATTACTCGAAATAAAATAAAAATAAAATCCCAGATAAAGAAACTCCTACATAATTGAAATGGTATCCCCCTCATTGAACGGACAATTGATCACACGAACAATAGCTCGTAAATCGACACTTTCACTTTCCTTTCAAAGTGAGGATATTCGAAGAAATCTGAAACAAGTTGAGGAAGAAGAAAAAAAGAACTTCTACTCACATTTCTTCATCCATCTTTTGTTGCTAAAATTGTGTCACAAAAGAAACCGAAACAGATCAAAGTGACAAAAAACACACACACACAGCAGAACCATCTAAAGCTGCCAACAAAACTTAATGCCACTCCAGGTGCCGTCAGATGCAGCAACCGAACTTGGTCGTCGTCGTCATCAGCATCGCAACAACACTCTTGCTTTCAAGGTGCTCAGACTTTCTTTGCGTTTTCACGCCCCATACAACAACAAATTGTTAGCAAGGGTAGGACATTGTTGGGTCAATGTAGTGCTGGTGGTGATGATATTTTCCGTAACACCCCCGGAG
Organism: Anopheles christyi; assembly: GCA_000349165.1. Taxonomy (NCBI): domain Eukaryota; kingdom Metazoa; phylum Arthropoda; class Insecta; order Diptera; family Culicidae; genus Anopheles; species Anopheles christyi. The sequence continues at coordinate 5,855 of KB697157.1, read as the reverse complement.
CAACAAACCAGATACACTAGAAAAGCAGTAGAAAGGAAAACTTCTCCACTTTCACCATCCATCGATCGCTATTGATAAATGAATTGTAACGATTGTTAATTAATTTCCTCGTGAAAACTTTCCGGACGCCTTCGTTGAGTAAGTGTGAGTGCGGGGGGAAAAGTTTTTCCTTTTAAAGTATTCAAGACGAGCTAGCAGAAAGGTGAAAAAAGGTGAGATTTTTTTGCCACATCTTTTCTTGTTGGATATTTCATAACAAACAAAAACTAACCATTTGGCAGGTGAACATTGAACATTGAATACCTTTTTAAGGTTTGCGCAAATTGGAATTTTCAGCCTGCCGTGAATAAATCGAAAAAGGAATACATTAAAAAACCTGCTTTTTCCCACGCATCATATGCTCACAGCAGAATACATTCCAATTATACCCATTTTTCACAATTGTTCGTGATTGGTTTGTTTGATTTTCACTTGTACTTTCCACCACCTTACTGCACTCTCTCTTTCTCTCACACTCTTTCTCTCTTCACCCAAATGGTTGGCAGAAATAATTAACATCAAACGAAACACAACAACGCCGAAGGATTATTTAAATTACAGCGAGTACGGTTGGGCACGGCTGTACACATGTATGCCTTCCGGGGAGAACAGTAAAACAAAACAATCCCATATTCAACCAACCCAAAACAATCAACGCTCGTCCTTCCCCACCAGATTTCAAGGTTTCATCCCGAAAGCGCTAGAAGTACAATTGCGGCAAATGGACAATTTCCACGCTGCTCGGAAAATATCGCGCAAAACAGCCGGAATATTTCTAGGATTTTTTGACAATGTGGAGAAATTATGTTGAAATATTAAAAAAAAAGTTTTACAAAATAAAAATATACCAACGGAACGTTTAATCAGCGCACGTGGCGCACGTGTCACACAATCAGTCAGGAAAGCGTTCTGCTTCACTGCAACAAATTGATAGAATGTAAATGGAGACTTTTTTCCAGCTGTTATTCTTAGCGCGTGGCAATAGCAGCAGCAACAGCAGATGCTCCATTTCATCACCATATATTTGAGAGGGAAAATAAGAACAAAAAACTTGTTGAGGAATGCTATGGCGCATCTTGGAAATTGTGTACACATGTTTACACCGAACCTTCCCAGAAATCATTCAACAAGGGATTTTCAGGTGCTCACAAACATAGCGCACAGAAAGCTCATTCTTTTACTGGCTACGCCGGGGACCTATCAGCAAAGGGAAAGGAGTAGCGTAACAGTTGCGGAAAAATCTGGACAAAAGTCAAAATGGCAGCTGACTTTATATTTACTAGTGGAATGTATCTTTCAAATAGAGAGGAAAAGGGCAGGTCAGCAAGAAAACGGAGGTTTAAAAATGAAATGTGATTTTTATGTATAGAATTTTATAAAAGGGCATGGTGCAAATGAGACCAAAAGAGAGGGAAATTGAGGATGATTCATGTTTGTAGTGGTCTATTTCTATAAATTTATTAAAAAGTGTTTTTAAGTTAGGGAAAAAAATGTGATTTCTCAAACTGTTTAAACTGCATAAGCTGTTTAAGCAAAAACGCAAATTAAATGTTTGAGCCCAACGCATGAGTATAGGTAGGTCGGTTGAATGTATTGCTCGATTTTCAAAAGTATTAATTAAAATCCTACAAAACACTACCCTTACACTTTCTTTACTCCTCCAAAAACAAAAACATATCCCACTCGAAACCCCACTGCTTAATTATCTTTCACCCTTTAGTTCGGGAAAACTCAGCAGCGTGCTGTTCCGTTTACTGTTTCGGGCCAAACAAGCTGGGGCCGCTCTCGGGATCTGCAAGTTTGATTAATAGTTTCGAGCCCTTTCAGGCACCCGCACCAAATGCACGGAACACACCAGGAGTCTCCGCTAGGAAGCGTCATCGAGCAGGGAAATCTCCCCACAGAAACATAACCACTTTACCAACAAATTCACTCAAAAAACAACCTCACCTAACAGGGTGAGAGGTAAAAATAAAATAAAAGCCACAGACGCGTTCGGTTCGGTATGGTACTGTCCTGCGGACGAAAACGCCTAAAGCGGTAGGACACGCTGTGCCATTTTTCAAAAAATCGTTACCCCTTTTTCGTGGGTCCTGTGCGCTTAAAACCCGACTTTGCGAGTGTTGGAATCATTAATCTGAACCATTTTTAAACTCGTGCCCATCCCCTGTCTGTCTGCTGGTTGTGCTGTTTTTCCAAAGCTCCATAGGGCTGCTCCTCCGTTGGCGGGTCTCGGAAGGTTAAGGATACTCCGATCCTTTCACGAGATCGCTCTGCACCATGTGCGAAATGCTTTAGGCAGGAAAAGGAACGTCTCGAAAAGGTATGGTGGTTTTTAGCATCCCAACACGAAAGCTTGCAGCCAGTACCGTTGCTGAACAAACCTTTTGCCGAGTTTAGGATTGCGTTCCTGTGGGCCGACCTGTGTCATGAACGTCGGTGGGATGGTTCGTGTTACATGGCCACAGAAACCGCCACGCAAAAGTCGTGCGCGATAAATTTAAAGTTTTCCCGGCAATCGCTGGAAAATGGATACGAATAAGGAATTAAGCTTGTCTGCTTCTTTGTTGGGAATGCATGTACAGAACGAAAACGAAAGCGGTAAGCGAAGGTTTTGCAGTAGTAATATATCATTTGTTGTAAAGATTAAAGCCTTTTCATAACCTCTGTTAATGCTTGAAATGGTGATAAATAATATTTCGTTTAAAGTGAAATCAAATGGAAAAATAGTAAAAAAAAACAAAATATGAAATTTTCGTTTTATTTCACAATGAATTAAAAAATCATTAAAAAATTTTTTTCCGAAAAAGCTAAAATTGCTAAAAATATCATAAGATAACTTTATATATTTAATACAATTTTTCTATCAAAAATATTAAGTCAGATTTTCTTTATATTTTTATATAAATTCAAAACTATTAAAAACAAACATAAACAATTTTTTAAACATTCTCAAATGCTTACATTTTCTAAACTGGTTTCCGAATATTTCAATCAAAGCACACAAAAAAGCCTAATCACTCCCACCCACAGCGATAAAAGGCATTCAGGTTGAGTGAGGCGAATGGGAATAATCAAACGGAAATCGGCTGACCGAAAATTGAATTGCTCAACCGTGCTCGGTGGTGCTGTGGAATTAGGAAAAATCACTACCTGTAAACCATCGAACCAAAATCCACGTTTCCGAATCATGCCGATTCGGCCCACGCTCATAAACAACACCGTGGCTCGAACAGTGGAAAAGGCGAAAAACGTGACCCTTCCCCGAGCTAGGGAATGGCGATGAACGTGGTACGATTTTCCTCAAAATCGGTTTCGATATTTTCACCCAACTATTATTCCGATATATTGGTCTAATAGTTCAACCGGAGCATATAGCCCGGCCGGCACAACAAAGAGGCAAATGCTCCCTCTCGTCCCGTATTTGGTGAATCGAGCGTAACGAACGTGGGGACTGTAGCGAGGATCAAGAGTTTATGAGCAAGAGGAGGTTAGGAATAGTTTTTGGAACACGGGCAACAACTAATGAACACCCACGAGAAGTTAAACGGAACTGTGACAGCAAGGACCCACCCACTTGTGGTGTGTTTCGCTCAACGAAAGGATCCTTCCTGCACACACAGCAACAACTCTCTTTAGCTCTAATAATTTCATTAAATATCACAAATACTCTATCACCCTTGCCTAGGCCGTGTTTCCATCAGCATTTCTACTGCCTCGCAAGTCATCCGATAGGAGGCAGCACCAGCAGCATCACGGTTTACGCTTCTGTTGGAATTGAAATTCTTCAACCGTACAGTATTTATCGATATTTGACATGTAAATAGTATGACCTTCTCCCCACCGCTCCTCCAGTGTGTGACGTGAGCTCCAACCGTAGAATACGGTTAGCGCTACCCTCATCACGGCGCACGGCACGGGACTGTTGGAAAATCCTTCGCCCAGGCAAACCACCTTACCTTCTCTATCAGCCTGGTGTGTGAAAATATAATTAATTGTTTGTTAATTTCAGTGGACCGTTCCATGCGGATAGTTTGTTTAGGTTCACGGAGTGTGCACGGTGCGTGGGCACATTGTGAACGGGAGGATATTTGAAATTTCGTGCTGGCCAGCTGGCCGTAGCGTCTACTCCCGCATTCAACCGCAGGGCATTTAAGGTGGAAAAACAAACGCTCGTCCCAATCTCGCACATTCTCGACGTGCGACGCACCGACCACACAACCCACCGGATACATACACACACACATACACCGGCATAAACCCCGCAGGATCGTGCGGTCCAAATGTTTCCGGGCTAAACTGTCCGGTGTCACACAGCTGCGGTATGGAGATTTTCGAGCATTCCATCCGTTGCCCGTGTTTGAGTGCGGTCGGATGCGTGTGGTGGTTGTGTGCAGTCGGAACCGTAAATGATCCTGGCGTTGGAGCTATAAATAAAATGCAAATATACTGGCAGTTGTGCTGGCACGGTATTAGAAAAGGTGCAAATGCGAGTGCGAGTTTGGTTTTGTATTTTCCGGTGTAATAGTGACCTGTTACACGGCGTTTTACCCATGTTAAGCACATTAGAGAATACAAAATGGAATAAAGAGCAGGAAAACCCAAGCAGAAAAACTATATTAAAAAATAAATAAACGTTAAAAATCATTCTAAACATCAAAGTAAAAATGGGAATAGAACAGTAAAAAAAAAAACAATAAATATCAGATCAATGCAAAATACACATTTCCAACAAATAACAACATAACATTTCTGAAAAATTTATGTTTAATTAGCCCAAAACAATTATGTTTTAACAAAAAGTTTAAAAAACTGATTGAAATTAAAAAATTTGGAAACAGCCAAAGCTTTAAATTTCGATTGCTTACCGAAAGCGAATTGCCCCAATGTCAGTTAAACTAATGCAATCAGTGATTATCACTTAATTGTTTCAACACATCAACATCATCACACTTTATAGAACTGCTTTCATTGTGTTGACGGTGAACTCTCGAAGCTAACGACCGTTACTTTTCACCCACCTACTCCAGAGCGAAGAACGGCCCACCTCAAGAACCTCCCAATAGAACTGCCCATCACACGGGCCAGATGTTTTCCGAACGGGGGCCAATTAAACTCATCTGCCTGTATCGGAAAGCCGAAAGTTCAACAGCCGGTTGATGTATGCACTCACACTGTATCTCTGTGCAACCATCTTCCACTATCCTTGGTCTTATAAAATAAAGCAATAAACCACTCAAAACGGAACGGCTGCTGAAAGAGGGCAAAAACAAAAGTGAGCCGTAGAACATATGCCCCTGCTCCTCCTGCTAGCGGTACTCCTTTCGTTTGCCCTCCTACTCGACAGCAGCGTATCAATAAAATTAGCCATTTTATGGCCCATCGTTAAGCGCATGCTTATCAAACAAACCGTGTGCTGCTGCAAAGATCCAACCCATACCAAAAAAAATTAAGCTAATTGATACCGAAGAGGACTTAACAAAGGTTGGGAGATAAAAAAGGCGGAAGAAAGCAAAAAGGGCAGAGTAAAATCAAACAAAAAACGATCGTGTGGGGTGCGCATTTGTAGCACGCGTTGCGCAAACGGGTGACGTCTCGCTCTGGGGCGCACGGTATACGCGCGAGTCGTCTAAGACATCTAATCCCTCCGGACGATGTTTTGTCTAGCGTTGCTTGAAAGTGAAACCTCGAGACCAAGTGTGTGTGTGTGTGTGTGTGTGTGTTGTGGGGACAAATTTATGACACGTTTCCAAATGTGTGATCCTCGCGTGCGCATACAAGATGCAGCCATCCATAAAACACACCTGTCAAACGGT
>KB697156.1:0-10594 GCA_000349165.1 Anopheles christyi | reverse complement strand
TGTGTGTGTTAGGGTGTATACAAAAAGAGTCACAGCTAGGAGAAGGATAAATGATGAAAAGGTACACACCACTCCCGCATGTCACTGTGTCACAAAATGGGAAAATGAATAATGAGAAAGTCCCCTTCGAGTGAAACGAGGTCAACCACTACACACAAACACATATATATACACACTTACCTTGCACGGCAGATATGCATGTGTTCCGATTTGTGTAGTTACATTGCTAACGCCGCTCCCGTCTAGGTATGGTCCAGCGAAAAATGTTGCACCAGAGTTCAACTTACTTAAGGCTAAGGATGTACTGATATCGCCCGTTACATAATCTGAAACGGAAGAGTGTTAAATGGAACAGTGAGAGAATAAAGAGAAAATGACACACACACTCACATTTACAAAAAAAAAACATAAACTTCACGTCAGCGTTACGTTGCTTCAGAGGCATGTAACACGCGCCACCACCGTAGTGCACATCATAATAAATTTTCTACAATGTTTTCACTGTCTTTTTCCCCTCTTTCGTTTTATCAAACTCCTACCATTCGGTGCGAGTTCTATTTTGGGGTTTTCTGGCTGAAATCTGCTGCTAGTTTGAAATTAGTTCGCTTGCTCAGCGATGATGGAACCGTGTGACACGGACCATTTGGAACTGGTTGGGTTCATAAAAAAGTCGTAAAAAAGTCGTCATATCGGCCGTGCACTGCTTTCGTGACACACCAGTCCTGCGGACTGACGGATGGTTGAATGGATGCGCCGAGGAATGAAGTAAATGAGCCACATAATTAAATACAGTTTTGTTCGCTACCGGGGCTTTTCGGGCAGCAGCACAGGGTGTGGTGACCCTTTTTTCGACCAAGAAGTGGATGAAGAAAAGCGTTCACTGTTTGCAAAAGAAAAGAACGATGGGCGATGGAAGTGTTGTAGAATCAGGATGAGATACTGGAAATGATCTTGAAAGCTTTCGTACTGTGCCTGCTGCAACATTTGATTAAGTTGTTTTCCAAAGTCGTTTGCACAGGTTTATGGGAGGCCCTCTCTCATGTGTATCAAGGCCTGACGTAAACATTACGATAAAACAGATCATCAAATGGGCACCCTCCCAACACATTGCAGTATGTGTGATTGAGGGTGTTTGTGCGTGTGTGTACTTTATTTGTTTGGTGGCACCGAGCCGATTAGCCGCCCGAACTCCGATTGGAAGTAAATGATTGCTAGCCTTTTTTGGGGGGAACGGTTTTGTAACCTATGATGTAATCTAAGGCCGGGCCCTGAAAACCGGGGGTTAATTAGAAGTGCATAAGAGGGATACCAAGGTTCCCCACCGGTAGCAAAAGCTATTGATGTTTGTTTTTGTGTTTTGCTCCCGGGCTACAATGGGGATCGTTAAAACGTGTGAAAGTATTTAGGTATGGAAAAACAAGGGATTTGATAGTCTGCAACGGACGTGCACTTCATGGGATTAGTTGAATGAAACATTTATGATGGTTTGGTAATTGCTGGCGCAATCTTAAAGTGTGAATGTTTTCATTAGCACAAAGCATGTAGCTTGTGAAGCAATAATTGTTTTATTGACAACTTTTTGAGCTTCATTCTCAATAAATACTGCCATGATGTTAATTCTACAGATTGGTCGTAAAGGTTTGATGGCTTCTGGTCATCAACCTTTTCCGGTTTAATCATTTTATGTAAAAATAAATTTTACATCTCATATTTATTTATCTATTTCCTTCTGGAACCTTTATCATTATGTTGGAGCTGTAGCCTAGCTTACGCTGAAAGTGTACCTTCACTGGTAATAAACATCAACAACATCCATTGCTCAGTATCATCATTGGAATCAGGTGTACTTATCAGGTTCATTAATTCCGCATAAAACTATCCAAACGAAAGGGCTTACAACTAATCTAAGGGTCCGCTTTTATCGTTTGACCTTTTGTGCAACACAACAGCAGCCCAAGTAAGGGAGCAAAAGCAAAACAAAACTATTACATCTCTCCCAGGCGTAGATAGCATAGTGATGCCCTGGTGAACCCGGACTCGGTTCTCTTCGCATAATGGAGCGTCCTTCACCCGCGTGCAAAAGTCCTGGGGCCACACTATCAATAGAGCGACATCGTCAAATGGACTTTATCTCAACGCCATGATCTTGATTTAATCGATAGTCAACAAGTAACCGGATGCGCTGCTTGCCTTTCCCAAATCCGCCCATTTCCTTCGCACTGTCTGTCTGTCCAAGATTCGAGCGATTGTTTTGTGCTGTTATCCTGCTGCCCATTCTTTCCATTCCATCGGGCAAACGCTTTTAGCTAGCATCAGCTAATCCTTCGACCTCGAACAGTACATCGCAACGCAGTTGCCGGTTTATTATCCACACCGCGCTCTCTTTCCCTGTTTTTGCTCCCGTACCCCCTCACCACCTGGCAGAAACGGTGAGCGAACCGACGTCACACATGACCGGCCGCTGACGTTTCTTCCTGACGTTGTCGTCGATGTGTCCGGTTTATTCATTATCCGTTTTTGCTTGTGTTCCACAGGGCTGCATTTCGTCCCCCTCTGCTGCTGCTGTTGTTCCTTATTTTCAGGAGTGAGGTCCTAACAATAGCCTACAAACCGCAGCCGCAAGAGTTACCATCAAATTAATTAGATTATCTACTCACACCCGTCCCGTCCCATCCCATCCTGTCCAATGGTTTCGGAAGCAGGAATTTTCGTGGCCGCCTTATACTTTGCCGGATCTGACCCGAGGATTTCGGAGGGCCGTTGTATACGTTCAAAGCCGTTTGCTTGGCCACGCTTTTACCATTCCAGTTCGATGGTTACTCATGTGGTCGAACGGTGAAGCTAATCGAATTGAATTACACCGGCAAGCAGCGTAAATGCACTGCCCTCCTCCACCAACCCCCTTCCCCCCCCCAACCCTCCTCGCCTGTGGGAAACGAGCAAGGTAAGGTGCAGTGCTTTTGTCTCAGCGCCTACAAACGCCTAAAGCTTTTGCTGTGATCGGTCGAGCGAAATGGACGTGCGCTTGAAGTTTCGTTGTGGTTAGAACGGAGCGAGTAGTCAGTGGGAGAACGAGAGCGAGCAACCGACTTCCACGCTGCTGGTGAAGCCGGAACACATATTTACATTCATTTGCATTATTTGCCAACAAAAGGGTCACTCTCATTTATACGTATGATTAGCATTATGGGACAAGCGTCGCGCGTGCTGATGCTGCCAGTTTTGTGGCAGTGTGTCCTTGAGCCTTGAGGTTTTCATGCGCTACCACCCCACAGGCCGAAAGAAACTTGGCTGTATCCGGACGGATGAACTGGCAGCCCTCCGGAAATGTTTGATTAGCTGCAGTGCCCAGATAATTGAAGTTGGACTTTAAACCAAGCGCTCCGGGCGAGCAAATTCGGCACACATGTGGCGCAGAAGCGCACATGTGACGTCAAACGTCGGTGTCGGTGATGGTGCAGATGGTGGCGGTTGAGCTGCAGGCTGATGTAAGGCTGATAACACTAGCCAAGATAGGGTTAGTTTGTTATAGAAGCAGCATGGTTTTTGTGAGTGTGTGTTTGTGTGGTCAATTTTGCTGTTTTAGTATGCTCCACACACAATGTTCAATCAATTTCAAAGCATTCCGGAAGTACTTACTAAAATGTAATGTTGTACATAGAGTGGAACCGTTTCGGGATGAGACAGATGTGCGCAATTTCACCAGAGTTTATTGAATCAAGTTCATACTTCAACTTATTGGATTTTCACTCAAGCTTTTACCCGGCCTGCTAATCATTTTATCAACAATCGCATGGTACCACGAAATTAGATTTGATCGAGAACCTTGTGCGGTGTGTCAGACTAAGCATTTACCTTGACACTCTTTCAGTTTTCCTGCTCGCTTCAGCTTATAGAGAAATGTGTTTAATAATATTCAAACAAATTTAAGCATAAAAAAAACACTCACAAACATGACGGCTCTATTTCGGGAATTGTTTTCTACGAAACTATCACAAACTATGCTATTACTGTGAAAAATTACCTATAATTTCAACCCCAAAGGAGGTAAAAATCAAGTATTGATTTATGTATCACAGTGAATGAGAGCGAAAATCACTCTTCACAGCATGGTGTTTTAGTTTGTGGCAGTGACAAACTGCAGTTAAAATAATAAACACAAATATTTCCCCAAGGTTGGGAAACAACTTCGAGCTCATCTTTTTTGTCGACAGTATTGATTTAACGCTCCTCCTAAGCTACCCGTTTCCCAAAAAAAAGCTACAAAAGGCACTTCCGGTTAGTGTTTCGTACTACTTGCGATAGAGGAGGAGGGGCGGGTTTCCCTTGAGTGTTCCGAGGCAGTAGGCAGTGCCTGAGAACTAACCAATACCCTGTCGATTCTATGTATGAGCACTGTAACTGGCGCTAGAGCTTGGCACACTGTGCCCAACCGTGGCCTTTTCCCGCGCATAATTTATGACTTGCTGCCCGCAGCCCGTGTCGAAGATGTAAACTGATGAGCCGTTATTATCGTAGATAGGGCACGAGTCAAACTGAGGGGGGAAGACGGGTCGCTATCGCAAATGGCGGGGATGGGAAAATGACTGGGTATCAAAAAGGGTGGCCAGGGTAGCAATGGGCCAGGGGAAGACAGAGTTGTTGCCAATGGAAAGCACCACCCGGCACGCATGCTCACATAAATCAAAAGTTTGATCATAGCCATGGCAGAGCCTTGGGTGGTGCCAAGCTCGATGACTTTCTGGTACTGCTCGCAGGAGGGAACGTCGTAGCTCGAACACGTTCACACACGCACACCCATTGTGTGCGCCGAACGAACCAACCGAAAAGTGGCAGTTATGAACTGTATTTACAAATATTTGATTCCCTGCACAGCCACGGCATGATAATGGAAAATATTTCACCATTGGAATATTATTTCCACCCCCCCCCCCCCGGGATGTGGTGGTTTGCAGGAAGGGGAAGGGTGGTATTCCAACCCTACACAGATGCAAGCGCTAGGAAATAGATGAAATGATGTAAACGCACGCTCAGCAATTATTATATCAGTTTGGAAAGACTTTCCCAGACGAAGTTGGTTTAGTTGGAGGAAACTGGCAACAGTCTGCCCTATTCCACGCCAACCTCCCAATTCACCAGTATGGTATGCGGAATGAGGGTTGCTTAATTACTGTTGGAATGTTGCTTTCCCGAAAAATGTGTACCTTTAATCGAAGGAAATTCCTCATTTAAGGAAAAACTTTTCAATGGGTAAGTAAAGTGTTCTTCGCAGCGCTTGAATTAAACGCGGTCGTTGCATTTTGAAGAAATAGTTTCCGGTCCAATTCACTTTATGCATCGTTGTGGTTTAACTAATTTAGTTTTATAGATAGGTAGTAAAATATTTCAACTGTGCTGCATGTTCATGAATATCAATTATTTATTGTGTTATATTCTTGCAATATGGTCCCATGGAATGATGTAAACTTGCTTGTTAAAACTTTAAATGAAACTCAGTAAAACCGAATCAAAAGCCTGTCCAAATTGGGCTGAAATGTAATGCACACTGTTCTTTGTCTGTCAAGTGTAATGAATTATGAAACAAAAAACCATTTAAACTGCTCCTCTTCTGGGTGAAACGAACTGACACAGGGCAAAGTACAATTTCGAAAACACAACCTTCCACATCAACTCGTTTAACTTCGGTCGGCTTAGTGTCTAAAATATCAATTACTTTAGGTGACCGGGGACCGCAAAGGCCAACTCCGGTGACCTACCGATCCCCTGTACATCTGCTGCTGTACATGCATCTGCACTCAGCTGAATCTAAAAAGTTCTAATACTTACCAGTACAAATGAAGAGCACAATGAATATTAAATTAGAATGGCACATTTTGTTGCGTTCCTTCAGAGTGGACATCTTCCGTGCGGCCTTCGTGCTACGGTGCGCTGTACCGGCGTGTCACAATTCATAGAAGACTGAACCTGCGCAATGGGTTGAGGGGAGAAAGAAAGAGGGAACATGAAATAAATATCCAGAAGTTCCTAGCTAGCAAGAAAGGAAAGGGCAGAAAAAGGGAAATCGAATAAAACTTTTCGAAATGCAACCAGAGGGGGAATTTTTTTTTCACCCAAAAAACCCAGAACCAGATACAAAAAAAAAAAATATGAAACTTTTCTGAGGTCCTCCCATGAGGGACAGTCGATTGTTCTGAGAGCGCATGGGAAAGCTCTTTGGTAGCTGGGTTTCTGGGAAAATGGGAGTACGTAGCAGTACGTTCATCATGGTAGCAACACACAGTGCTCGAGCATTTTGGGGCATTACACAGGCATACACAAGATACACCAACCAGACGAACTGAACTGCAACCCGATTACACAGTTGGCCGATTTCCAAATCACCGAAGGACGAATGCCCCCACCCGAAATCCAATCCAATTTTCCAGCTTCTGCTGTGGCAGGAAAAGTGCCGAGGAGTGGATGGAGCCAAACTCACTTGAAGTGGTAGAATATAATTTCCTACAGAAAAAAGCAGCAAATCAGAACGAAAGAAGAAAAACTCATTCTCAGAAACACACACATACCAACGCCCAAATGTTTTATGCAGTTGCCTGAGGGCTGCCGCGCTTCGCACACGAAAACGATCATGCCGAAGCTTCAGAGCAGATGCTCACGATTAAATCTTATGACAGACCGACACGGCTTTCCTCTGCCACCTCGATGCGGCGGTCACAAAGCGGCCAGTGTGTGCCTACGTAATGCAGAGGTAGAGGCTGATGGCTTTTTTGGATTTAGAACTCTCACCGGGGGTTTTCCTCCGGCATTTTCCCCGGTTGCTCGTCAGCTTGCACACCAGCGAGAAGTAAGCTTGTAAGTGATAATAGACAATAGGTGTTATCTAACCACAGCCATCCGAATGCAATCTGTGGCACGATAAAGTGCTGCTCTCTACATTGTGGAACGAATGCCAGAAGGTTGTTTGATTATATTATGCAAAAAAAACAGCAAAGAAATGAGCGTCCTATACATACACACGCGCACACTCCTAACAACACACCGTCACACCGGGTGGTTTGGGTGGGGTTTCTTTATTTCGCTGTTCGCTTGCTATGGTTCCGGTTATTTAGACATTCCCCTGGGTGGGCCGCCGGGTCACGGTTTCCAGCCGACTGCATCCCAAACATGAGGTGATTATGGAAGGTGGAGGATGCAGGGAGAGGGGAAATACAGCCCCAAATTCTCTCCTTCCAATGATCCAAAATTCTCGAAACTGCAAGCAAGCGATGATCGACGTCGCTCTGTACTACAACAAACGATAGCTTGCCCTTCCCACCGGTCGGCAGGAAGTCTTTCGAAACAAACACACAAAATAAACTGACAAAAAATGGGTCCCAACAAAAAAAAAGCTGCCTGGAAAGGCAAAGAGTGGGTGGAAAATTACAGAGAGGCTGGTTTTCCCTTACCCCATCACCATACCCCATACGCTGTGCTTGCCGTCACGCCTCAATAAGCTTCGAGAAATTCGCGTTAAATTTGGTACAGTGCTGGGTTTTGGGAACTATTCGCTTTCTTCATTGAAAGCTTTCCAAGGCGTGTGAATGTAGCGCGCCGGGGGGAAATTGGGGTGGGTTTTTGTTTGTGACTTCTTTTGTGTTTGCTTAAACGCAAATTTTTCCTTCACCAATAAGCTGAAGAAGGTTTTTTTTCTATCATGTAAAACCAAAAACAAAATCCCAAAAACGGTGGGACACGTTATTGCTCTCTCTCTCTCTCTGTTTCTCTTAATGGTGAAAAATTTTACCACCCAGCATACAAAAAAAAAAAAGAAACTCGAAACGATGTGGGTATTTTCTTATAATGATTTCATCGTTGTTGCTCTCTTCTTTTCTTCCAGAACATTACTGCCACCGCCAATGAACATGGCTGCTGCTGCTGCTGCTGCTGCTACGAGCTGAAGGCGGTGCATGGAAATGGTCTGCCAGCTAAATTACAGCCATGGTACGTTCCGATCCTGCTGCTACCCAGCTGCTCATTAACGATGTGGCGCTTCGTACGTCCCGGGTGTTGGCCGGACAATCGTTTGATAGCTGCAAATGGGCCACCGGCATTCACCGGCCGCTCAAATTAAAATTCAATTTCGGCACACTTTATGTCACCTAATTGCTTCGACGACACTTTGTTCTTTTGGTGGGAAGGAAGGAAGGGAATGGGGATCCTGCTTTCTCGTCTGTCCTTTTCTTCCCCCCTAAGAAAACTTCCATGGTGCTGAATAATCAATAAGAGTGCTCGTCCCGGGGAGTGGCTGGTTGAGGGTTTTCCCGGTGCTTTTTTCGGGCGGATTGGTCAACCGATAAAAGATCAAATTTCAAGCAACCTATTACACAATAGATTGATTCACATCATCATCATATTTTTCCAACTTTACCATCGAGCCGGTGTGAGATTAACCTTCGAGAAGGAGCAACTTCATCAGCTATTCAACTTGATCTACGTCTGATCGTTACTAGCTGACCAGTTTCCACCAGGCAAAATGCCGGCTCTTTGCTTTAATAATACACGAACCCTGAACAACAGGAAAGTGTAACACAATTCCAAGGAACATCAAACCCAAAGCGGGGTGGGAAGCGACGCTAGCAACAACCCAACCGCTGAGGGTAAGCGTAGTCGATAATACCATCCGGCACGAACGGCAACGGTTGATTATGCAAAAGTGAAAATTGTCTTGCTTTCATGCGTTTCCCTATTAGACACACAAATATATACGAAGCTGCACAAAAAAAAAAAGATAAGGAAGAGAAATTGAACACCCGACATACCGGTGGACTGGAATTTTCCAAAAAGCAGCAAACTCGACCAATCGACTAGCACCGACCGATCGAGACGAATCAGAATTGGTCAGCCAGAAAAACCAATTTTCCGCCCTCACAACTTTGTGTACCGTACCGTAGGTTTATTTTTTATTTTTTTTCGTTTGCTCCTTCTTTGCTCCCCCTGCTACTCCTGGCGGCTCGGTTCGTTCTGTGCCTGTGCTGCAGGATAAAAATTCATATAAGTTCATTAGTTGTCCTTTTGATATGCTAGACGAACCGATCCGACAGTGTGCGCACTGTGCCGGACGCAGACCAGCAGATCTACTTCGGGATAAACCTCAAACTTTAGACCCCGGACCCAGTCCCCAGTTTAACTGCCCCTGGGTTGATGTTCCCTTTTTGTTGGCTACCTCTATAGCCTCTTTTTAATCCTCTTCGCAGACCTCCTTACCTTTGAAAGACCACTTTAGCAGGGAAAACTAAAATCGCTCTTCACCTCCCTACCATTGGCGTGTGTTTATTTTGGACTTTCGGTAAACTCTATCGAATTAGGAAATTTTGTTTGACCCACTTCACCCCATTCCCGGAACCACTGTTCTATGAAGGGGCAGGGCCGATCTTTACGAAACGATCGAGTTTGACCTTTTTTCCGTAAAGCGGGCTGTAGGAGTTTTGCAAAGAAAACGGAAGCAACGCAAACTCAAACACTGGAACTGCAAAATGGTGGACTCAAACTGTGCCCCCCCCCCCCCACCAGCCCACACTGGAAGTTGCAAAGTGGTCGTTGATAGAAAGCCTGGGCTCGGGGAAAAACTTTAACTTTTTCACCCTCATTTGTCATTTTTCCTTGGGCGGTCGTGGGGCTGGCTGCGTGCGAATCCGTCTTCGGCAGGGACCACACAAACACCGTTAAACGCAATCAATGTGTACACGCCAACAAGGAGAAAAGTAAGGGTGAGGGGAAAAACTGAAGTACAAAGGTTCCTGGAGGGAAAGAAAAAAAAGGACAGAACCTCCCGGTGACTGTGGTTGGAAAAACTTGATGACCGTATTTTCTTGCGAAAATTCGTTGTTTTTTTCTTCCTTTCTTCTTAGTCCTGCAGTATTGCCGGTTGGTTTTTTCATTCAAAACAACAGCAAAAAGCGACCACCTCCAACGCTATGATTTTGTGGCAGTCTGGGTGTGTGTATGTGTGTGTATGTGTTCCTTGTTTTATTTTTGCAAAAAATAATTTCCCTTCCAACTAACCGATGGTTTAGCTTGTAAGCCCATTTCACCGCGTTCATACTCGTTTGTATGATTTTTGTTCTTTTGCTCATTTTCTTCTCGCTTTTACCATCGTTATTTTTTTCCTCTGTCTCCTTCTCTTGGTCGCTTCTCTTTCCTAAAGTAATTTTGCACAATTTATGAGCGAAAGCAATTTTGAAAACTTTTGCCACCCATAAATTATAATCAAATGAAAAGCGTTTTCTCGTCGAGAGACCGCGAGCACCAAAAAAAAAACAGTAACCCTCCTACCTCCCCTTTCCTGTCCCGAACCCGGAGGCCGGATTATAATGGTTTGGTCATGATTTGCCGAGACTTCACGGGTAACCGTGGGGTTTCCTTTTTTTTTTGTAGGTGCACGCTGGCAAAATCTCTGTGCTACTCACACATGCTCCAGCTCTTTCACTTTAAATGTAACAAATTTTGAGGACGCAAAAAAAAACAATCTCGTTTACGAGAAAAACTAGAAGTTATATCTGAATCACGACCTCTAAAACACAATCCCCCTCCAACCACAATCAAGGTAAATTGGTGTGTG
>KB697155.1:0-10630 GCA_000349165.1 Anopheles christyi | reverse complement strand
TGTGTGTTGACGTGTTTCTGTCCTGTCCTGTGTACGTGTGTTTTGTGGGATAATACAACGGATAATTAAATGAAAGGTTGCCGGGGCCACACCAGCACGTCGATGGTACAACCGCAAGTAGTGAGGCACAATCCGTTTCGCCGGCGAGCCTTGATTGAAGCGAACCCGATCCTTCCTGGTACTGTAGCCCATCGTTGTGTAAAATGCTCACGCCGCATCTTTACGCCAGAGGGATGGAAGTGAACCGCTCTTCAGGGCTGTTGCTGCTGTTGAACTGACAGTTGGAAGTGTTGCCATCTCCTTGCGTGTTCTTCCTCTCCTGGTTGCGTTTAAACATTACCGACTGGTTCTTTTGTTTCTGGAAAATGGAAAGGCACACAAGAGCACACAACAAACGGTTAAAACTTCCACTTCCTGCATTATTGTAACAATGATCGATCGAAGTAGGGTTAGTCAAGTGGTAGTAATAGTAAATTGTACTTAATAGAATGGAATTTAGCGTAGGAGAGAGAGAGACTGAGAGAGTGAGAGGAAAGCAGTGAAACATTTTATGGGTAGCGAATCAGTCCGATGACTAAACGAAGGTCATGGTTGATGCGATTGACGGGTGGGAAATTGCACTGATTTACGAAATTGAGTCGAGTTTGTAAATCGATGCAATTGATTGAAGGAAGATTGCAAGTTTATTGCGTTGATTGATTGCTGAAGCAGGACGGGAGCGCTGGAAGCATAATTTAATACGACAAATAGAAGCTGGATTAAACCAAATTACTCAAATTTAAAACATCTGAGAGCTTTGTCGTTCGCATTTAATTAAAAATGGGTTTTTTTGTAGCTTTTTTTCAAAGTTACTCAATTAAGTGAAGACCTGCTAGCTTTAATACCAAAAACAATATCTCGACACGATCACCTCACACATGCACCGAAACACTCAAATTCAACGCAACGACTAAATGTCACTCGGAAAAGGATTCCCTTCCAAGCTGCAAGCAAAATGTTATCCCTTCTTATTACCCTCCGCCTGTCCGAAACTCGATAAAACAATGTGTCCCATGGGAGTTTACGTTTACCGTCCCTCGGCTGCTCGGTGCTGGACGACAAGCCATAAAAACGATGAACGACTGACACACATACATAAATCGGAACAGGGTGTAGCAGTGGTCTGTATTTTAATGATAACATTTCCGGCATCGGTAGCAAAACCAGGAAAGTCCCAACTCAAGTTTCCCGTTCCGAGGTTTTTGGTATTGTTTTGTTGTTTTTTTTTTCGAAA
Source organism: Anopheles christyi (assembly GCA_000349165.1). Taxonomy (NCBI): domain Eukaryota; kingdom Metazoa; phylum Arthropoda; class Insecta; order Diptera; family Culicidae; genus Anopheles; species Anopheles christyi. Next base: position 9,357 of record KB697155.1, on the reverse strand, counting down.
AGAAGTACCATTTTCACGAAAGGTTATGAAAAACATCCGGTTGTGACTTTTTGCTTGAAACTGATTGCAGTCCTGTAAGACTCATATAGTACCACGTTAGGCATGACCAGCTACCGAGAGAATGTTTTTGTGACGGACGGGCAGGCCATGTGCAAACGGCCAGCACACGCATGGGTGGGATTGCTTTTCATGTTTCGCCATTACTCGTCCCCTTTTGCGCTTACAGTTTATGGTTTTAATCATTTACTGTTTTGCCATCCCATGACACACAGACACAAGGATACACACAGGACGTTCCATTTTCATTTCCAGTAAGGTTTTCTTCTTGCATTACTACTCCTGCAAGGGACGTTGAGAAAAGGGAAGGCAACACGAGAAAAAAAACACAAAGATTGGTGTGTTCTTTTATGGCAAAAATGGGACAGTTTTATGAAGAGGCTAAAAGTTTCTACAAGTGTTTAATGGTATCTTACTTTCGGTAGGGTGTCCTTCTTTCTTTATACTCACACACACATACATACATACATACGCATACGTAGAAAAAGGAAACTCATATTTCTCATTAGATTGGATTTGAAACGTTCTACCAAGCCGTGAATAGTGTATGGGATTTCTTAATGTGTCAGGTTTATGGATTGGGCTTTTTGTGTGCTTCAGGATCCTTAGATTGAAATTTAGTAGGACACAAAATATCAGCGCTATGTTAAGACTAGCTTGTATGCCATTAAGAATAATTGCTTACAAAAAAGTGAAGAGATCATTTAATAAGAAGCTAAAGGGCAGCTTCTTACAACACGAAAAAGTATAAAGTCGATCTCATTATTTCTCATATTTATTCACCATGGAATGGGCGTGGACTGATAAATTCTCATCAAGCTAAACAGTCATTAGTTTGACACACTCTCTTACACACTTCAACAACGTGTATTGGAAACCAACATCTATTATCATAACCATTCTCACCGATGTGTACTACCAAACAGCACCACCGATATACTAACGTGATGTTTCTCCTCTTGCTTCGTTCTTAAAACAATCCCAAAGGCACGCGAACACGAGCCAAGCGCTCGTAATATTTGTCATTCAAATCCTTCGAATGTCAATGTCATCGGTGTACGACCGAATCTTCTCTCCTTACAGCTTACCATAAGCGATCAAGAGACTTTCAAGGACATCCACAAAAGGGCGCTCCAAAAATTCGATCAAGTTGTCCTGCTGACTAGTCCTTCCTATGACTTGCTCGTTGCTTCTATCCTACCGAACTGTTTCACTTGTCAGTTTCCGTATGGTGGTGAGTTTGTCTTCTCAAGAACAACGTCAACACCCTGTCTCACCCAGTGTGGAGGGGGAGATCAAATTTCCATGCACACAACGAACATTGGCACCGACTTTCCCTTTTTTCACATTCTAATTCCCAAGCAGTTCCGAAACTGAATTCTTCGACGTTTAATGTCTCCTATCGGTGGGCAGGCAGGCAGATTCTTCGCTTTTCTTCTACCGAGCGAAACAAACGGCCAAGTCATTTCTGCCACTGATCCTAGGGATCGTCACAAGGCTGGCAGGGTCTTTGATGCAAATCGAAAACAAACAGTCTGCATAAATTATGCTAATTCAACCCGGACCGACCTGCTTACCCACGGGTGTCTTGGGTGTCTTGGTTTGTGCAAACGCTGGCCAGAAGGGGGGTAGAGTGCTGCTTAGTAGCGACTGAAAGTTGGAAAATGCAACAGATATTTCGATAGCGTTTGGTGATGGTGAAGCGTGTCGAAGACGTGTTTGTTTGCCACAATCGGGGGTGAAAGCGAAATTTGACGCTTCTCCAATCTTTTGCTCCGTTTCATTGTATTGATTGATAGGTAACGATTGTTACCTTACCCACCAATTGTAATCGCAATCGCAACAGTGGACATGATCCGCTACACTTTGGGAAAGGAATCAAAGGGATGGTTGGAAACGGGGTTTTGCTAAAAACTGGATCAAAAGCAAGGGTTACTACTGGTACGGTGTAAAAAGCAACATACCGGAACAGCGAACAGCGAAAGCTCTACTACACAGAACTACATTGTCTACAGTGTCTACAGCAGAAGGGCAGCGCGGCGCATTCACACCCACTGCGGAACCGATTCCAAATCCGGTTACCTTTCCAAAAATCACTGCAGCAAAACCATCAGCTCAGCATTATTGTTGGATCGACGCTAGTGGATGACGACGGACCTAACCCGGGATGGGGTATTTTTTTTCCTTCGAGGGCTCACTTCTTCCGTACCTGCGTGTAGCTAGTGCGTACCAGCCTGCTCTGTTGGAATCCAATTTCCGGTAATTTCGTAGCCTTCCGATTATTGTGCTCGATTCGAGGACGATTCTAGTAGGAACGCGATACGAGATCGATCGAGGCACAGGTGTAGTGTGCCTGCTTTGAAGTTGAGCACCAATGTGCTGGAATGTCATTAGATTGGATTTTTGGACGTGGAATTGATCCTCAATGCGGATTGACAAGCTCATCTTGCAGCCATTTTCTTTTAACAGTTTTTTGCGTCATCATACGGATTGTGTCTGTTCTGCTTTTTTTTCGAAGTACATATTGCCACATACACACAAAACAGATACATACACGAGTCAACGTTTACGGGGTACAATTATTACGTGGTATGTGAGAGGGTAAATAGCTCAACAAATGTACAAAACTCCTTTAGCGGGGTTACAAAACTAAAGAAAAACGGCAAATGATGTGATAATCTAATGTTTAAAACACACTTATTTTCTTTCTTCTCTCTTGCTGCACTCATACATTGCGCTAAGGCGTGGAGATAGTAAGCGACAAGAATAAATCGGCAATCACATCATGCTGCGGGAAAGGAGAAGAGAGATAGATATGAGAGAAGAGAACAGCCCAAGATAGATAGACAGCTGTGTGAAGAGTGTGTAAGAATATAAAGGAAGGAGATAGAGAGAAGGCACTTTGCAGTGGTACACTTGTGAAGAATAAAAAAAAAAAGATTGTTACAGTTAATTGATACATTTTTGTGATCAGCATAAGGAAAAGCTACTCCAAAGCGATTTTACTCAAGAGATACAATAGCTACATTGATACAGTGAAGGGAGTAAAACGACATCAAACGTCCAGAAAGGGGGTTTCTGAGGGGGGAAACGAACTTACCCATCTTGGGCAGTATGACGTCCTTCGTAATGGTTCGGTTGACGTTCATGCGCCGGATCGCCTGATCCATACTGGCCGTGCTCGGTGCGTTCGACGAAGGAAGCTTACCGGAACCGGTATTGCACACACCTGGACCACCTTGACCTGGAAGAGAATTTTAAAGTCCAGCAGATTAGAGCGAGCGATAGGAAAGGTGTGTGTGTGTGTGTGTGTGTGTGTGAGTAAATCCGATAATGATTTGAAGCGTATCAGTAGAGTACATCCTCAGACGGATCTGGCGGGTATGGGTGTGCACGAAAGGTCGAAGGAGTGCAAATTGGTTTCGGTACGTACTTGTGTTACAATTACCTTGCAGGCGCGGTGGCCTCGACAGTTCCACCGGACACACCCGTCGCCTTCGCTTCGGCAGCTTCGCACGGGCCTGCGTGTGCGAGTAGTACATCGTGAAGTTGCTCACGATGACGGGCACGGGCAGGGCGATCGTCAATACACCGGCCAACGCACACAGCGCACCGACAAACATACCGATGTACGTCTTTGGCGTCATGTCACCATACCCAACCGTGGTCATCGTGACCAGAGCCCACCACAACCCGAGCGGGATGCTGTTGAAGTCGTTGTGTGGATTGATCTGGATGCGTTCGGCATAGTAGACGAGGCTGGCGAATATCACGATGCCAAGCACGAGGAAAAACACCAGCAGCGTCAGCTCCTTGGCGGACGCCCGGAAGGTTTGGATGAGAATCTTCAGCCCGGACGAGTGACGCGTCAGCTTGAACAGCCGCATGATACGGATGATGGAGAAAAACTCGAGGATGTCGGCATTCTCCAGATGGGACGCGAACCGCTGCAGGATCAGATCGATGAAGAAGCTGAGCGTCGCGATGTAGTCGATGATATTTACAGATGACGTGATGAACCTTAGCTTACTTGGTGACGATATAAAGCGTACCTTTGGGCGAAAGAGCGCAAGCAAATTAGACATTTCACCCAAGAAACAGTTGCACGCTGTAAACATTACCATTATTTCGAACGTAAACCACGCATTGCAGACACATTCGATGTAGAAGAACGCAATGTGCGCGTTCGTTTGCGTCTTGTCCAGCACCCAGGACGTGTTCTGGTTGGCCGTCTTGACCGTGATGTTGCGTATGTAGGGGACGCGCATGTCCGGGTGGGTTTTCAGGCAGAATGATATGATCGACACGCAGATGAAAAACACTGATATGATACCGATTATCTGCAATGGGAGTGAGAAAACGGTGAAGCAAACGGTCTGCATGAAACGGCAGGAAAGGACGTTATCGCACGAACGAGCTATAATCCTAAAATCCTTCCAATTATAATAATCATAAGCAGTTACTGCCCCTCCAAGACCGTCATCAATCTCATCCGAAGGGTGCACAGCACGCCAGTGAGTGTCTTGGAACGGTTGCAGAGAAAGTCCTTAATTTGCATTTAACCATAAAGCACATTCATTTGCTGTGTTTCAGCTCGACCTCCTCAAGGATCTCTGACACCTTGGGCTAACGCTTGAGTCGTTTAGAAGGATGATCATAGATATTGCTTGCATCGCACCAGTTAATAATGGCTAAAAAGGGAAACACGATTCAAGCACGACGAGACAAACGTTTTGGCTGCGGATTGCTGTTTGTAATCTATTTCAACTGACCAACGACCGGGTCAGGGGTGAATTCCATCATGAACGTTGGTCGTCCTTGAATGACGTTTCTGCTGTAGAAACGGAAAACGAATGCACCAACAAACCTATAAATCACAGCAGAATTACTTGCCACCATAAAGTCGTGTACTGTGGCTCAGATCGTTCATTGGTTTAGGAAAAAAAAAAAGAAAGGGTGGCAAGACTCGTAATCGTCACTGGCACTTTCGGCATACCGTTGGTCTCAAAATGGCCCCAAGCATCATTGCGTTGGGTTTCTAGTGTGCATCAATGATTGGTCGCGTACGAGGAAAAACCCAATCGACGGGTTGATTGACAGATTTGTTTGCTGAAGTCCTTTTTTCCATTCGCTTGGTTCGCTCGAACCGGCATTTGCTTCGTTTTTCGTTCGACGGCAACATCGTTTTCTCACATTTTAGCCCCAACGTTGGTCACAAAATGCAAAACAAGAAAAATGAATTACAAATATGGTTGTCCCCGGCTATCACCCACAATGTAAGGCAATACACATACTATGAAAAAAAAAGGTAATGGACGCCTTTTCCGTCGTGCTTGTGTTTATCCGAGGAGTTTATCCAAAGTTTCCTCCAAAGGCGGGGTCGAAGTTTTTCATTCGACGGCAAAGTTATAAATTACAGATTCAGTGAGATGTTTTCTTATGCATTATTGATATTATTTTAGGTGATGGTTGTCCAGAAATGCTGCCAGTTATTTTTGTTGATTTTTGATGAATTTGAAATATATTATTGGCACGCCAGAAGGATGACGAGCGGTGAACTTAATTATAAAGAGACGACAATACTTTGATCGAAGAATTATCTTCACTTCATTGTGCCTTAAAGGTCGTAAACGGATCGATTTATTTAACAAAAATATGTTACATAAACAAAAAGGTAACTTACCTTGGCAGCGTTGGAACTGTACGGCTCGTCAAACAGTGACCAGATCTGTGGCTTCAGGTGCTGCCACCAGCTCACCTTCCCCTTATTGTAAGCGTCTTCGAAACCGAACTTTTTCGCGACCTCCTCGTCGGTCGGTTTTTCCGTATCTAAATCTAATCTATCTAAAACAGCCAACGTTTCTTGTGTGTTCCGATGCTGGGTTTGGTTGTGGTTAGAGAAGAAAGAATAGAGAAAAAGTAAGAACAACATTCAATTAAGGTCGAAATTTCAACAAAATATCGATTGTGAAGCTTAAGAGAAATGTGTTTAATTTATCCAAAAAGACCTATGAGGTAGCTAGGTAGGTCGAATATCCCGATGGAATTGGTGGTTTATAGTTGAGTTAAGCAGTGTTAAAGATAAAAATTAATGATCCTGGACATTTTGCTTTTCTTCCTTTTTTTTCCCTTCGGATTCGAAATGAGTTGTTTCCATTTATGTCAACTGATAATGGTAAGGGAGCAACTGAGAGGCAAAGTAAAAGGCCTTAACAAAATGCCCATTAATCATAGGACTGCTGTAAGAAGTCTCGATCTCCCTGTTGGAAATGCTTACTGAAAGCTAGCTCGATGATTTAAATGTCCCTGCCCGTTCAAGGTCGGTTCGTTGTTTATCTGTAAAAGGGTGGATGGCACTCGAACTTCCCCTAAACGCCGTGTAAAAACCCAATCAATAGAACCACAAGGGAAAGCCTTCTCAGTTGGCGAAGGTCCTTAATTCTTCCTTTGGTTTATGTTTTCCCCGCTGAACTCTTAACACCCAGGCTGAGAAAGGATTTGGGGCACAAAGTTCTGAATTCCCCCTGTACAGATTCCAGAGAGTCCTGAGCAAAACGGGCGGTCTATTCTTGGTTCGTAAATCAAAAGGATTGTTGAGCAAAAGCGTGATAAGCAATGTGGAGGGGGAAATAGAATGCGAAAGTAAACACAATCGAGCACAATTCATTAATCATTTTCGAAACAAACTTCCCAGTGTTTAGTGCCCCTTTTTCGGGTGTGGTACGATGGGACGCCTTGGTGGCGTTCAACCCGCAGGATGGGCGAACAATTCGTTTGGTTTTTGTTTACTGCATTTGATTGTTTGTTCGCCTGTTCTTTTTCTAGAAGATTTCTGCGCAAGGATGACAGTCAAAAGAAGTGATTATTTTAAATTTCCACAAAATATTCACTTTAGAGGTGAGTTTTTCTAGCAACAACTTTTAAACGGGCCAACAAAACTTTTGGAGAACAAATTCATTTCGAAGAAAACTTTGAAACAAAATCATCAACACCGACGATTGAATTTACACCAGACTGTTGAAGGTCACCCTTTTGATTGCTTTTCTTGGTTAAATATTACAATGCTTCAATTTGTTCCTCGAAAACAAAACAAAAAAACGTCGATCGTTTTGATAAGAGAAGCGATTTTCTTTTGTGTGTTTCAGTTTTCCGTTAGCAGAAACAAACCCAGACACAAAACACCTTTGGCGGACCCTTGTTCGGTGTGAAAATGGCCATCGTTATTAGATTAGAGTGACACCTTCAAGGTCCCGTCGGTGTCCATTACCGTGGTACACGCATAAAATTCCTCCCCGTTTGCATTACCACCAAACCAGCAACCTCGTGCACGACTGATATTTTGTTGTCAAAAGCCCAACCGACGAGGAGAGAGCGTATGGCTTATCTTTCGCTTTCAGCAAACCAGCGCAATCCTTTTCCTTGCACGATAATAGGATGGCTTCTTTTACACGCTTGTTATATACTTGTAAGGGTGTTTTTTTTTTTCTTGCTTGCAGTTTTGTATCATTTTGTTACCTCGCTTACCACTTACCATCATCAGACCCAAGCTCGGTACTTAACAAAAGGCTTGTGCCGAAAGTCGTAAGAAAAGAGTACGCGACACTTTGAAAACATGAACAGGAAAACGAAGTTCCCATCACCGCACCAACAGTAGCAACAACAACAACAAAAAAAAGGCCGAAAAGTGAAAGTCAAACCGATGACAGCGGCATGACAATGCGAAACATTTTTCGACGCAAGGACACAGTTTAATGCCGGCACGCAATCGCTCGCCCTCGGTGGCGTAGGCGAAGGCGCTTCCATCCGGTTGTCTTTGCTGGGTTGGGGAAGATGCCCTACCGTTGGCTCACTCACTGGTTCAGTTCACCGATGAGTGGTTTCCGGTTCGACTTAGCGTTGTTTTTTTTTGTTTTGCCACAATATGAGAATAGCCAAAGAAACAACGAAGCATATCCCCAAAAATAAAAAGCAGGAGAAAAGCATTGAAAGTTCACACAACAAAGAGGAAAAGCGAACGATAAAAATCATGAGCAGTGGGAGGTTTTTTTTTCTCCCATCATCCACTGCCCTTGGAAAGTGATTTGGATTTTCGTTTCGTTAAATGGACGGTTTTGATGGTTTACCGATAGCACCCATCCCAGGGAGTAGAGCTTAATGTAGCAGGTTCCATTTTTTTTTTTGCGAGGTCGACAATTTTTCCACCCTGTTTTTGGTAAGACACACAGGGAGTGTTTTAGTTTTTCATACGCGAGTAGAATGACAATGTGCTTTCGTCGGTGTATTCCTGGTACGGATTTTAAGCAGTCATGTTGGGTTTTTTAGGGAATGTGGCTTCAGACGTTTTAAGAAGAGTAAAATGATATTTCAGTTAGGGTGACAGTTAGTGCGTGAGTAGGGTTGAATGTATGGTTGATGTTTATTGGGGAAAAAACGGATGAAACGCTTGAAATGTCAATGAAGCGTTAGTTACCGTGCTTCATTAGTAGTTACAACAGTGCGCAGTTAAATGATGAAAACAAAAACCCAACTGAGCTGTAAAAGTGGCTACTGGGTTTTATCTCTTTAGTTTATACGAACACTTACCTGTGTGTACGTCATCCAGCAGCATGGCTCTACCTGATTGGAGTCTAGGCCCCAGAAGGAAAGTTCCTCCTCGAACAGTGGCCCACAGACATCGGTTGGATAGTGCAGTTTGCCCGTCCTATGGAGCAAAAAAAAGAAAAGAACCAGAGAATATAAGTTTACCCGAATTTGATGAGAAATAGACCACCGAACACTACTGCATGATAGTAAATTAGTAGCTTTTTAACGAAAAAGGACACACATCACCCTGCATTGCTAAAGACAAACACACCAAGTTCAGTATTAGCGTTTACCTTCCATGGACACAAGAGACCAGCGACGTATTATTACCGTTCGTTGTTTGCGTTACACTTTCATGGTACAAAAATTCAACATGTGCTTTCAGAACTTGAATGGACAAATGCTACACACCCCCATTCTCAATGGTGACGCAGAAACATGTTTACTTTATTTTTCAAACCTCAACACCACTAACATGCCCGAATAGTGAACAGTAGGTGTGTACTTATGTACGGTTTTGAGGGTGAACAGCGGTGTTATTCCCATGGCGCTCGCGTTCCTCGAAAGTGCTAGGGCAGAGTGGGGCAGCAAACAGCATGGAAAAATAATCATGCCTACAATAACAATGCCAGGAGACAATGGATAGAAGGAGAGTGAAAAGCGTTGACACACATCAAAATGCCCAAAGCTGCCTGCACCCAGTGTATGTGTGTGTGT
>KB697154.1:0-11165 GCA_000349165.1 Anopheles christyi | reverse complement strand
TAATAAATAAATAAATAAATAAAATATTATTTGCCTCATTGGCATGAGTGTTGCAAGATATTGAGGATTGGCTCAGCCACAGGTTAGAACCTGTCTCATATCATTATTTGGTATCTTCTGAAAAACTGAAGAACCGTGTAATTTTCGAAATAATTAATGTGAGGAAAGTAGAATAATTAATACTAAAAGTCGATTTTAAATTAATCCTTCCAATATTCAATACCCAACGTGTGTCCGTTGTAGCGTTGACTAAAATTCTTGACTCTTTCACGGTGGTGCATTTTTTACGTTTCGCCGATAATCTACTTGTGGTATATAAGAAAAAAAAACTCCATTTTCCAATATCAATTATACTTGATCAGTTTGGAGCAAATTGGGTCTCATTAAGGGAATTGCGTTCCATCGTCGCATTACTCTTCCAGCAATCGGGCCAAAAAACCCCGAATTACGCATCCGACTAACCCGGGTGACCCCCGGAAGCTGTTTATTATGGCATTACTCAGTGACGGTATGCCCAGGGCGTGTATCGGGTTCGTGTGCTTATCATCACTAATATCCCTTCCATAAGCAAAACCATTAAATCACTTTTATTGATATTTGTTATCGAACTACTGAATACAAAGTGGAAAAGGGAGAGAAAGCAACGGACAACTCGTTATGCATGCTTCAACCTCTAGTGTGGTGTGGGATCCAGAGTGAAACAGAAGGCCATTATTGGTTGATTATGGCGGTTGCAGGGGCTTATAAGGGGGCAAAAAACAGCAAAACACGGCATTCCTGCGATCAAGAAGGATTAAACTTACCAAAGCTTGTAAATTGAAAAAGAATCATCGCCACCGAATGGCAATTACTGTCAACGCTAACTGTCAATCGTGGCTTCGCAGGTTGGCAGTTTCTACTCTGGAAATGTTTCGTTCAACCCTTGTAGGATAAAGCAAAGTTGGGCCCACCTACAACTAATATCCTTCTTTTACACTGGACAATGGAGCACAGTCACCCAAGGGTTAAGCTAACCTCACTTTAACTAATGGTGACACTCTTTAGCAAATCACAGCACAGCCTACTTACTTCAACCCGCTTCGTCTGGTAGCTTATGGAACGCATAAAACTGTCAGCAAACCTTTACCGGCGCAGACATCCACGGCATGTGTGCTTGTCAGCACGATTTGCGGTTTTTGCGCCATTCGCCGGTGTCCGGTGGGGAACTGCAACAAAAGGTCTGAGAATCACCTGGCATATAACCGCATCGAGCGAACAACCGCACCAGCACGTCTGGCAGGTGCGATAAAGTAACAATAAAAATATTAATTAATATGCAAACGCGCACAATCCTGCCTCCGGAGACACCTTGAGAAGGAAGACTCTGCTCTGCGGTTTGCACTTTCGGAAGTCGTCGGACCGATCCCACTGATCCCTCTCTCCAAACCGGGGCCGGGGTCATAAAGTAGTGAAACTTATTGAAAAATCGATACAACCGCGATCGAGTTCGGAAGGAAACACAGCAGAACGAAAGGAACCACACACCACCGCACGTTCTGAGCGGTCGTGAGTGGCTTAAAGGCTGCCTCTACCAATGGGTACAGCTTGTACGAAGCATTAAAAAGGGCAGCAGCGACAGGGGAAGTACGCCGCCATGTATCGAGTGACAGTTTTATGCGACATTTCGGGCGGCATTCGAAGGCGCCGGAAGCCGTTAGCTAATGGTTTGTGGTTGGTTGGCCTGGCTGCACGAGAGTGGGCCGATAAAACTAAGAAACGGTGGGATCGATCGTTTGACCTACGGACCGTTTCTGTAGAACGTTTTAAGTTGAGTATTCCACACTGGGAATAAGTTTAAGCGACCAAACGGACATACTGGAGGACACAGAGCGGAAATAGAATCGAAGTGTATGGTTATATTGAACATGATTAGAAATGAACACGGTTTGAGTTAAAATTTAAACGTATGATTTCCGGCTTCCTTTTCACTTATTTGAATGATACAGGTTGAAGAGTTTGAAGCACTGGAATACATATCAAAATGGGGTTTGCTATATTTTTTCCTCCTCGTGAAAGCCTTCAGATACGTGAGGAAACTGGAAAAGTACCCCCCTGTTTTTGGTGGTTTGTGAAGAATGAAAATTCAATTTCCTGTCTCACACAAGAAAACACACACACACACACGTGACGAACGTACTTTTCCACCCATGGCATTTGACGACGAGTTATCCTTCATCGCGTGGCACAAAATCAAATAAATTCGTGCTGAGCGTGTCCTCCAGCCCTGGCCGCTGCACAACATTAAGGACGGCAAAACGGCCCGAGAGAGAGAAACAAGTCCTATTTTGTGTGATCTTTAAAATCTTAAGAAAACTTTTGCTTGTCCCTTTTGCAAGACTTTTCAGCGTATTCGTCGCTTTGATATCGAACGGTTTCGGAACAGTTCGGTGACGAAACCGCCACGGCCACGGGGGGTGATTATTTATTCACCATTAACAACCGGTCATGCTCGGGCGAGGAAAGCCAGGACAAACAGATGGTAAAGTGTGTCTGTCCTTTTTATGGGTGCAAAACATCGTCTTAATTACCGACTGATGGGCCGAAACCCGATGACATCTTGTGATGACTATTTGATCAACGATGGCAGACGATGGCATCATGGTAGGAAATGTAATGAAATAAACACCTTGACGGTTGGCTGGAGTTTTTTAGCCGGTAGCAGTGAGTAGGATAGTAATGGGATGGTTGTTTATAAGAAGCGTCTTCCCAGTTTGCTTGGGAAAATGGTATCATTGCAGAAGGGTTTAAAGTGCTTATAAAACATGCACCAAGAGTCATTATCGAAGTAATTCAAGAAAATATAGACTACGTCAGTTGTATGGCATAAAAAAGAAGATGTTCATGTTCTTTCCATAAAATATATATACCTTTTAATCCGGATTTCAGTATTTTCACGCTTAACAGCTAGTCTAAGCCAGATCAATAGATTATTTTTATCGTGTAAAATAGAAAACAAATCATGTAGGGCTTATACCGGGTAAATTTCTTTTTCCACTGACGTGATTCCAAGTCAGTAGGCTCTCAGAATACCACAAAAGTCACAACTGACGCACCAAACCTCGCACAACGCGCACGATGTGACAAACAAACGTATCAAACGAGCCAAACAAATAAATAACGTTGTTTTGTTGCTCCAGAATACCCCGCTGGATAGATGGACGGTCCGACTTAATCTAGCGCATCCCTCCGTGCCGGGCCCAAACCGAAAGGCAATAAATAGACCCAGAATCGACGGTACCACGATCAATGTAGAGCGAACCGCCAAGCGCGATTCGGTCCAAAAACGACCATCGCACGATCGTCAAACGCTGGAGATTGATAACAACAGCAAGGAACGCAGCATCATGTTGACGATGGTGGCACGTTACCGGGACGTGATTTCACTGTAAGACGCATCACGCTGTAGAGTTCGGTTTGAGCTACTAAGAACTGTTATGATTGAAATCTTTCCTTCTCTCACCGGTGCTCGTTGTAGGCCCTTGGTTGTTCTGCTGGTGTCTGCAGCGTTTCTGCAGGTGTACGGAAGAGCCGTACCTCATCATCGCCGTCGAGGAGAGCGTGTTGGACGGCTGGAGAATGCAACACTTACTAACGCGACACTCTCCACCATGGCCCTGGTGGGTGGTGGAGAGCTATCACTGGAGGGCTGCAAAATCGATCACTTTGGTCCGGCACTGTTCGAGTTGCTGCAGCGTACCGACTGTCTGACGTTACGCGGAGGATACATTCCAACCGTAACGTTTCATTCGCACACTCTCGATACTCTCGTGATCGATGCAACCGGTCTGAGAACGTTCGATGTAGCTGCTTCCCCCGCGGCACTGCCTTACGAAAAGCTGAGAGTTCTTCACATTACACGCACCGAGCTGGACTGGCTGTCATCACGCTTCTCGCTGTTTGTGGGCCTTAAACGGTTAGACCTTTCGCAAAATCAACTTACCCACGTCGATCTGGACGTGCTGGGTGCGATGCAACGCTTACGAGATCTCGACCTGTCCGTGAATCGAATTGTCCGGCTGGACGCTTCGCCCGAGCTGCAGCTGCCGGGCCTCCGCAACCTCTGGGTCAGCTACAATCGATTGCGTTCGTTTGGGCCATTCCCGGGTGCGTTCCCGGCACTTGACACCGTGCGATTGATAGGTAACCGGTGGCACTGTGGCTGGGTCGATCGAGCTCGGGCTGACATCATACGTCACGGGATCACGGCATTCGGTGCTGATTACGATTGTCCCGGTGAGCGCCAGGGTGGACTTTGCTGCTTCAATGACGTCCCAAGCGTGGAGCAGACAACGGAATGGACGATGGATGTGTTCTGGTCCACGAGTAAAGAGGAGCCAGCAATGATTGGCGGTGATCTCACGCTGCGGGAAACAAATCGGAGCACGGTACCGATCGAAGTTCGTTATGGGGATGTGGAGATATTTTTGTGAAACAAGGTAACATAGTGCTGTTATGTTTAATAAATATGAAATGCGAATAACAGAATGTTAAAAAAAAGTATGCCCTGTATTATTGTTTTATTCACAATCTAGATAAAACCCGTTTGTTCATCATGATGCTCTTAATTGAGGCGATTATCAAAGTGATAACCCATATTTACCACTCCAACCAACATACTCGAGATGGCATTAAATGAAAAATGGATTAATTTCAATAAAAGAAACCTCTCACACGCTTTATTGTGAACCATTTGATAGGGCGCGCTTTGCGTTGGTAGAAGTGAGAAGAAGCTACAAATCTGAACGAGACTGCCAGCAAAAGAACACAACCGCATCGCACCGCATAATCAGCTCACAGCGGAATGAAACTGAACCGATACCGGTCTCTACTGGCGCGCGAGTTGCTCGGGCCTTTGCTTTACAATCAGAAAGCCAGCATAAGTTGTTATTTGACAATCAATTGGGAAATTATTCGATCGGGGTAAAATAATCGAGCAAAGCTTCGGGCCGTGCTGTCGCACAGTCGAACAGAGTCGCACAGAGGTCAAATTTGTCACGGCACAAACTGATCGAAACCCGCAGAAACGTACACTTAAGGGGTTTGATTGTCGGCTAACGTGGCGTACACCGAGGCGAACGCATCGCATTCGCATTCCTAGGCTTAGAATTTAATTAAGCTGTCTTTTATTAACAGCTTTTGTTTGCCTATGGACGCTGTTTGCGGTGTTGAGAACGATGGATAGAATTCCATTTGAATGTTTGTTTTTTCTTTGAGAAAGGCGAAAAGAACCGAATATTTCACATTCCAGTCCACAAAGTAAAACAGCAAAAACTCGGTTCGGTAACAACTCTTTCTGACTCTTGCACCATCTTTTTCCATTACTGAAATGAGCTCGGTAACTCCAGTGTCGAACAACTCTCATTACTAATCAACCACCCCGGAGAAGGTGCAAACAAAAGTCTGACGGGATGTATTAGCAAAAAGAAACCTGGAAAAAGACAAACCACCACAGAGCCGTACCATGTCGTTCTTCTTTCATATTTATCTCCAAAAAATGGACTCCAGCTAGACATAAAAAAAAGTATTTCAAATGGAAGGTTTATGGTTGGGCTTTTGCAAACAACCAAACAGCCAAAAGATATGCAAAGAATGAGGAGAAGAAAAAACTGGAAAAGTTTCTTCCACAAACTTATGATGAAGTTGCAGATTCGTCTATGTCTTGTAGAAAAATAGTTTCATCCTCAAGAACTCCAGCGTAATTAAACCGACTACTGGAAGATTTTTATTTCGCATAAAAGAACAAATTAAAAAAAGAAGAAAGAATTAGGTTTAAAAAAACTTAGCGTTTCTTTGACATTTTTGAATTTCGCATAATATCTTGAATGTCTTAAAGCATTTTTTCTTCTACAAATTGCATAAAATTTAGAGATTTTCCTCTTTTATCGACATGTCCATCATAGTCTGTACAATATCTGGGTGACCTTACGGTGTGTAGACCGTGCCAACCACCACGAAAAGTGTGGGAAATCCGACGAGCTGCAGCATTTTAAGCAACCGTAAATGCGCTGTTACGGTTTTCTCATCCAAGTAAGCACCATTGGTTGCTGCGTTGAAACTTTGCACTACAGTTCCCACGAGTTGTAATTGTCACTATTACCGCCTGTGATCTGTTTTCCGCCGATACGGTGAAAATTAAGAATAATCTGCATCGCTCCGGTAACGAGAATCGGTGCACCGGTGATTTAATTTATTTACCGAAAATAAATGCCAACTATTGTTGTTTGCCGGTTGACGAAATTGGTGCGGCACACAACGAGTATGTGGCAATTTTTAAGCACCAAAGGAACCATCCTCTCTATACCCTTGTTTTTCACATCCTTTTCGGGGCTCAGCTGTCGAAACTATTATACACGTACGGTAACCGGATTTGAATATTTCCCCAGCGAAGAAAACTAGGCAAATCGGAGAAAAATCGATCGTAAGATTGCATGTCCACGCATGAGCCTTGAAAGTGTGATGTAGCTACATGCGAAAGGTCACCTCAATAAATCTCCATACGGGGCACCGACAGGCAGCAGGAGGGTTGATTCCTTACCTGCCGGCCGAAATGTGACACGACGCAAACGACGGACCTAAAGGACGCTGCTGTCCTTCTTTGAATCGCAAAAATCGTAAGTCCTCAAGGAGAACCCTTCGCGAAGGCAACCAAAATCAAAACAGGCGGTCGGGAAAGAATTGAAAATAGAACTGGGGCACACTGCACTCATCATCAAAGAGAGGGAATTGGAAAATGCAAATTGTGAGTCCTTATTTAAATTTTGACCAAAATGTTCGATACCGATCGCGACACTGATTTCGGTTGTCCGAAGAAATTATGCATCCATTGTTGGGCGAGAAAGCTGGGCGTTTGGGTGAGAAAATGTTCACCCCAATATTGGCACACACACACACACAAACGGGTCGTTGTCGTCGTTCGATAATCTAATTCTGATCGAATTTTGTACACAACGCAGTTTAGCCGATTGTGGATAGGCAGGCGAACAGTGGTGCCCGACGGGGTAGCCAACCGTGAATTGAAATGACCTTTGGCTTTGGCGCGGTAAGGGAACATTGTAGTTCTGCTTTTTTTTGCCGGAAGTGGGTTCTCCCGATTGTGCAAAAATTCAAATTCATTGAATAGCGTATGCAACAAAGAAAGGAAACGCGACGGAAGCAAACATCATATGCGAATTCCACGACGCCTTAGCGTGTTTTAGCATACGTTCTTGTTCTGCACGCTTGTGAGGCGACACGACATTTCCACTAGGTTTATGAAGCGTGCAAATAATCATGGCGATACACTTTATCACACTAACACACAATGGGAAAATCGTCATAAAATGAGTATCTTGATAAACTCATTCTGTAAAAATTACGATTACAAATCGTTAAAAAATGTCAATACTTTATTTAAAAATATTAGATTCTTCAATCATAAACTACAATACCATCCACAATAAGCCACCAGTTAAACCCCATTGGGAAAATTTTGGCACGCTAGATTTAATACTTACGCACTGTGTCTCAATTTTGAGTGGAATTGCCTTAAAGATAACCCCTTTTCATAACAACAACTTCATTTTTTTCAAACGCAAAGAGTCATAAAATGTCAAAATACAGCAACATATTACTTCAATGTACCTTCCAGTGCTCCCTTCCATTTCTACAATCGATTTTCACGCAAGTGTGGTGCTGAAACTCCTTTCACTTTTCACCTCAGCTTTTGGCGTTTTTCCGGCAAGGGTGCATAAAAATAGGAAACATTTATTTGACATAAAAATCAAATTTAATAATATTTATTGATCCGATTCCGGTGAGTTGCATGACTCAACCCCGTCACCCGGCCTCGGTAATGGCTGTGGCCGAGGGGAGTTTGTGTGAGTTTTTTTTACTCTTCTGTTCTACAAGAGTTAGCGGCAGTAGTGCCACCGAAGCGTGATCTCTTTCGATGACTTTCTTTAAGAAGAATGGACCCAGTGAAGGTTTAAAGACATTCCGCACCACCATAAGTGGTTGATTCACTCTTCTAGCAGCTTCGAACCCCTTCGACGGTGCTTTTTTTTGGCTGCACCGTAAAAGGCTGCTGTCACCCCTCTCGCACACCGTTCGCAACACCGGGAAGGGGGCGAACAAAAAAAAACTTTGATTCCTTTACTTTCACCCTTGATTTCAACCCCTCCGGTATGGTAGCGAAAGAAAGTATTGAATGGAAAGTATTGATCCTTTTATTGCCCTTGGTGGTTGTGACTTCTATCTTAAGCAAAGTCTCTCACTGTGGCGTAATCGGCCGGATAAACGATAGAGCCAGACGGCACTTGGATGGCAAAACATCTGTGGTTGAAGGAAGTGGTTTAGAACTGGCGGACGCTGTGAGTGTGTACGTTCAGGCCGTAATCCAGCCGTAACGACACGGGATTACGCCCCGGTTAAAGGACTTACAAGCGGATCAAGTCGAATGAAACAGACAAAAAGCGGCCACAGTTGGAAAGGGGTCTATTGCTGGTGGGTTTTTCGGTTCAGTTACCCGATCGACCACGACGATGATACTGATGATGATGCGGTGGCGGTGGCCACACCGTTCATTCACTGTTGACACACAACAAAAGTGGAAAGTGTTTGATGTAATGATGGTAACAGGATAAATCCGCTTCCGATGAGACGCGAGCGCTAGGAGAGAGTTTTGCTAGTGCTTAGGATGCTGACTGAAGCTGATTGGAAGTCATTAGGAAATGAGTGACTGGAAAAAAGGGGCATTCTTTCATTGCGATTGTGGGAGGAGGTGCTTTTGAAGGAAATGTTTGACGTTGATGTATTTATCAAATTTGTCCAAAGGATCGTGTGGCACTAGTTGCAACGTGGTTGTTTGCCTACTGAAATAAATCACGATATCCTCTATTGGGGTTTACATTGCGTTTGAGATGAAACTGTATTCCATCAGTGGTACAGTTTCCGTTACAATTAAAAACCGAAAATTTTTCTCACCATTTTCCCCCATCTCCTAAATACAATACAATGCCAATTATCTACGGGATATAAATATTGGCAATGGATCTTATGAATCTGCCCAACCTAATGTTAGTGGCTAATCTCTTCTGCCTTCCGACGCTCGCATCCGAAAATGGAATTAGATGAAAGGCACTACATACACGCAAGATGGAAAAAAAGTTTGAATTCTGTCACATGTAAATCAGTCACTTCCGATGCTGCTACAACAAAAGAAAAGCAACGAACTCAATAAATGTTTCGATTCTTAGAGATATTGCCTTTACCTAGCACTGAAACGAAACGGTTCGCGAATTTTGCCCATAGCCATAATCCTAAACTGCGGCACTGCTTTAGCACAATCTTGACGGGAGGAAAACGAAACAAAAAACAAACCATTCGCACAAAAAATCACTCCAAACAAAAGCATCCCCGGCAAGGCCGATCATAACAATGAAATCCAATTATCTACGAACATAAACATTTAATTTACATGAAGAGCGGCGGGGCAGAAGATCGCAACAAACAGTCCTCCCAGCCTTCGGTTTGATTTCTTTTCTTTACAAAATCTGCAGTAGAGTAAGAGCGTACCAAAAAGATACAGATCTGATTTGTCACATTGTTCCGATTAGCTGTTAATAAATATTCACAGATTCACACAAAAAGCGCTCCGTTAAAGAGGCTTCGAAAAAAAAACGGTCCCAAAACAAGAAAATCGCCTCCTCGACTTTGAAGGACAAAAACGTTACAGAGAGAGAGAGAGAGAGAGAGATAAAAATTAGACCACTTGCAGTATGAAAAAGGGACCCCATCCGATACTGATTCTGACACGTAAAAAGGCATTCGATAAAAGGGACGCATCACTTTTTTACACCATTTTTTGCTCTCTAAATTCCGTTTTCTTAAAGAAAATGGGGTGGCTCCCGGACTCGTGGAGGACCTTAGCAAAATGTCTCGGGACCACTTTCCACCACCCTTAGCCCAGCATGCTGGTTTGCTAATTTGAGGCCATTTTTTTGAAGCTGTACCCCAACAAAAAAAGCAATCTTTAGGCCGGTGGACGATGCCCCGTGCGCATAATATTGTTTGCAGTGATCATTCCTCTCTTCCTTTTTTGTTGCTTTGTCTCGAGCACATTGTTGCTTCTTGTTTGCTGTAACCCCTCGCTGAGTGTGGTACCAAAAATGCAATCTAATTCACTATTTCACGCCTCAAAAGGAATACGTTGCGCTTCCTGCATTTCGTTTCCTTCCGTTTGCTGTTGAATGAAACGGTGAATTGTGCCTTATTTTAAGTTAGTTTCCTCAATCTCCTTCTTGCAAAGACACTTCTTCATTGAGTGGTTCGCAATACAGAAAAAAAGAGGAAAGAAACAAATAAAGCATTGAACACCTTTGGCCTTCACACATATACATGCGCTGTGCAGCGGCTGTGGAGTGTAGAGACGATGCAGTTGGCTGCAGTTGCAGTTTTGTTTTGCCGCGAAAATGTAACAATGTTGCGATAATTCTGTTTTCGGCTGTTTGTTTTCGTTTTGTGTTCATAAAAGTCAAGCCACCACCGGTTTCTGTTTTTGTTCGGCCGAGTTGTTTGGTGGATTATGCATTATGGAATTGCAGGGTTCAATGGATTTATGTCTTTTATTTGAAGGGATTTTTTTAACCTACTTTGGGAGCAAACTGTAATGTCTATTGAACGGAAAACGCACATGCGAGTATGTTGAAGTATGCGCAATGGAAAATTTGTAACGGTTTTTCACGGTAACAGTTTTAGAATGTTGTTGTTAATTTTACCATTT
Source organism: Anopheles christyi (assembly GCA_000349165.1). NCBI lineage: Eukaryota > Metazoa > Arthropoda > Insecta > Diptera > Culicidae > Anopheles > Anopheles christyi. The sequence goes on along the minus strand of KB697154.1, from coordinate 367 downwards.
AAAATTAAATAGCCATCCCAACTTTTATCCTATCAACAGCTTCTTCAGTTCAATGCATTCTTGAGTTGAGTAATACACCACACATTCCTCCGCACCCATCTGTCTCTTTATTTACTTTTCTCACCAAAAGTGCATTCTCACTGTAGAGTATGCATGGCTTGCTGTGGTGTATCTCACACGCACCAGACACTCCCGGCTGTGCAACCTTGGGCAAATCTCTTTCCCACCTTCATGTGTCCATGTTTTTCAAAGACGCCTGAAAACAATCCACCCGATTGTTGCCCCGCCTGCCATCGGTCGGTTTTAGTTGCAAACAGTTTCTTCTGTGTTTGGTTGCTTCCGTTCCATGTGTGTGTGTGTGTGTGTG
>KB697153.1:0-10617 GCA_000349165.1 Anopheles christyi | reverse complement strand
ATGATGTAAATACTTTCTGAGGAAATAACAGTAACTTCTACAGCTTATCCATAAAATTGAGAATGGAATACAATTCTATGTAAGAATACAGTGAAGCCTGGCTAAAGAGAATCCATCAGAAGCAAAAAACTCCGTAAGGTAGAGGACGAACATTGAACAGATTTGCTTCAATTAATTATGCAAATTATCATTGCAGATAAGTTCATGTAAAACATAGTGGTGTAGGTGTATTGAAGAATTAGTTTTTGTTTGCAAATGTCAGAACAATAGTGGAAAGGATTTTGTAAGTGTTTTCTTACTACTTGGAGCAATGTTTTAAAGTAAACAGTGTTTTGTTTCCTTTTGCTTGCAAATGCATTGTAAAGAAATCTCCATTAGCTAGAAATGTTCTCCTTTAGTTTAATGTATTTGGATGTTGTTTAAAAATCATATTGATGGCTTGTTTTCTCATGATGCAGCACGTGCCTCTGGCGATTAACAGAAAATGACGCTCGAAACTGGCTACACGTCTTTCAAAAAGTCACAAGCAGTCTGCCAACAAAAATAGATGCTACAGGCACTAAGAACCCGGCAGGATAGCAAAATGGAATGTTTTTCTTGTAAAACCTTGAAACCTTACCAAACCAAACATTGTCCTATGCAATCCAATCAACTAAACCGAACGGTTGGTAATTTAAATAAGGCATCGACTCAGCCAAGCTATCGGAGTGCCGTCGTTCGACGAATGCCGTGTTGGTCATCAATACGGTAAAGTGATTTAACCCACTCGCTCTTTCTCACTCTCTCGCTCCCTCTCTCTCTCACACACACACACACTAGCCACTCCTAGCTACTAATCGTTGGACAGCCGCTGGACAGGAAAACAGCACTAGAAGCATGGGCTACTGGATGAAAAATTAAACTGCTTCTCACGCACCGAATGACTTTGACGTTGACGAAAATGAAAAATGATGCTAACATGATGGGCTACTACCACTGTGTTGCCAGCACTTTGCCCCCATTTGAGAAGTGGGCTACAGTGAGGGCACGTATAGTAAACAATTGTTGCTGTTGTAATTAAACAATTTCATTAACAAAAAAAAAAAAACAGTTTTCCCGTTTCCTGGCAAACAATATAAGCTAAACCTTACAACGCTGCAGGATGTGAAAAGCTAATCACAAAATATGGCTCTACTCGACAGTCCAGCGCTGTAAAAGCAATCAGGAGTGAAAATGATAGTGTGAGTCAATGGAGACACCCCGTCGCCGACCGGGGTTGAGTGTGAAAATGGGTTCAACGTTTCCGCACCTCTGCACTGCCTGTTTACCTGGTTATTTCTTCGGTCGGGCCGGAAAAGCTGGTTCCGGGGCGAAATAGGCCAGCCGCAACGTCACTGCACGTGTCCTGCTCGAACCGGTCCGAAAGGATGGTGACATTGGCGTTCCGCATCTCACGCTGTAGCTCCAGTGCGGTCGTCAAACCGACGACACCGGCCCCAACGACGCATATATTCATTGTCGATAGAGCGGGCCTTTTTTCTTCCTCTTCTTTCCTTTCTTTCACCGAGCAACCGTCAACCGACCGTCAAGTCAACTGGATTGTGCCGTTCGTCCTGATGAAGAGCCGTACCTGCAATGGCAAGGAGAGCGGACAACAACAACAACAAAATGAAGAAACACGTTAAACAACCCAGCAAGAAGCAGAAACGGGCGACGGTTGAGAAAAATAGTTTCCCCTATCGATTGGTGGTCGGTTCGTTGAGACCAGCTGGTATACTGCAAACTGGGTTTAGCCACCGCCACACAGGTAGGATATGTTGCTATCTTGATGTTCCGTTTTCGGTTTCTACCTCGGTAGCCTAAATTCTAACCGATTTTATTATAGATTTCAATAGAGCGGCTAGGCAACAGCAGCAGCTCGTAACAGACGACCGGCATTCGCTGTCGAACAAGGTCGATTTTCCAAATATAAACTAGCAATAAATGGCAGGAAAATATCTCTCTATGTGAGAAAAAAAAAACCTTCCTCAACACCAAACAGCAGTAAAACAAGGACGGTTGTGAAATTGAGCAGCCTATTTTACGGGCACACATTTATGATTGAACAATAATCTTGATATGGCTTTCGGTACTGCCATACGTATCAGCAATTTGAATCCAACGTACTTTACAGGGTTTCTTAGCATATTCCAAGAACGCGGGATACATTCCCGATGTGTTCTTAAGCGATACCAAGAGCGCGGCACGATGCTTCAAACCTTTATCATTTAAAACATTTCAATCATGTAACAAATGTCCTTTGGTTGAATGATGTCGTGCATAAGTATTGTTTTATTTTATTTTATATTTACCTCATAGAATTAGTTGAAAAGGGTTCATAAAACATGTCAAAAGAGTGCATGTATCGGGAAACAAATGAAATTTAAAGTCTAATGCGACTGAAAAAGACCGTTTTATTCTAAAATTGTGCAAACAAATAAAACAACACTATTTTCATTTTTTCACATTGATTCACATTATGTTATTATGCTTCTGTTAACATGCAAAGCTTCAAAGCATTCGATCTGGTTTATTGCAACATATATCAGATTTATCAAAACGTCAAACACAATTTGTGAAAGGGTTGCGCAGAATCCGGATTGGATCCTGAGATATCGAATTATTTGAACGTTTTCAACCGCCGTCCTGTGATATGCGAAGAAACCCTGTTATATCACATCTGAAGCCACCTAACTGTTTATAGTGGTTATGATTCGTTTTCAACAGAAACCTAGAATAATACAATCCTCAGGATGAGACCACCAGGTAGAAACATCTATGAGTTATCCCAGATCTTGCCAGGAGATGATAACATACGCATCATATCTCTGTCTTATCTAGCAGAAGCAAACTATAGGAACGAGCTGACGATTAAGAATCTCCGATTTTCGTTGAAATGTGATGTTGACCGATATTTTCAAGTAGTGGAAATTATGTATTATGCAAGTATGCTGATGTTTCTATGGACTGAAAAAAACCTTTTCCCTCTTAGTAACTGTAGCTGACCACATAATGGCATTGTAGAGCCCTATACTGGAGGCTCAGGCAGAGATAGCTAGATGACGTGATTTCCATAAAATGCGAAACAAATCGACTGGCTCTGACCATCCAAACAAAAACAATAATAAACGATGGTGCTAAATCGTGTACAGTTCTGGAAACTCTTGCAGCAAAACCCCAGACAGCCTTTTCCTTATAGTACCTCGTCTTTTCGCTAATTACTGATGCACATTTTACGGCCAAAACGAGGGCGTTAAGGGCATTCAATAACTTTTACGATTTATTTTCCTTTGATGTTCTTATATCTCGTTTCCTTACTCTTCTTCCAACACTTTATTGCTTCATTTTATTAGGGTAAAGGACTAATCATGATATGGTGGTTCCTGCTATTCAATTCCAATATTTGTGACCCATTCCTTTCTTTCTAAAAGTTGAAGTTTTTCTTTTTGGCTTAAATGACCTTTATACGATCACGTCGGTCTTATTCAGGGGCTTACTAGATTTTATTTTGCCCCGTGGCTTGATATAGTCAAAGTCAAGTCCTTGCTACGGGAGGACTGTCGGAATGAGAATTGAACTACGTCGGTTACACATCCACTTTACACGATGTTACAGGAGCCGGCGTGACTATCCGCTAGACCACTAGACGATCCTGCTTAAGCGAGATTTAGTATTTATGTGTTTATCAAAATACTCTATTCAACTATTAAATTGAACTATTAAAAAATTAAGATTGTAATCCAATTTTTAACAATTGTATTCTATACAGCAGACAGTCTTTGTTAATAATGCAACAATATGTTCGATTTTATGATGTAGCTTAAAATATCACGTAGCTATGAAGAATCAAAAGTACCATCAACTAGCATACTGCATGTACCAATTAAATGTTTTGCAGTCTAGTTCCGTTGCCATTTGGCTCAAAACCTCAACCTCAAACATATGTTGTTTTTTTTTAAATAACTATTAATATACAAAACCATTAAAATTTACAACACAAAATGTAACAAAACGTGTCTCACTGTTCCGTTTGGCAGAATTCCATACCTTCAAAGGTTAGCAATGTGCTCGACACGGCAGCTGCAAAACGACATGATTTATTTTGCCTAGTGGTACAGCACAATCTATTGTTACTGATAGGATGGGGTACTAAGATTGGCCCCTTCCCTACAGAACGTTTGCTTTACTTTTTACTAGCCTAGTAGGAAATGAGAGGACTGCTTTTCATACAAAACCTAGCCAAACAATTCATTCATGGGATTAGGACGATTAGAGAAAAAAGGGTTTTAGTAACACACACACACACACACAGCTTCAACACAAGCCACTACGAGGGAAATGTAAGACACTGCACACTCACACATCGTCTCCACGTCATTGAAACGATCGCTTACAATCCGATATGAAGCATATGGCCTTGCCATTGAAATCAACAGCTGGTTGAAGTGAGTAAGGACTTGATTTTTCCTTTCTTTTCTTGTCTCTCCCGCTATTACTTTGCCTGCTATTTCTGTTATTAGAATCCACCATAGAAACCGCGTTTCATCTCTTGCGTAATCACCGGCACAGGGGAATTTGTAGCACAAAACCATCCCAATCCATTCTCGGTCTCGCATGAAACACTCCCATCGATAGAGAGGGAGAGAGCGAGAGAGAGCGCAAGAACTTGACACTTTGCTCTCGTATAAGCAGAGAATTGGTCACAGCCACGCACTAGAACCGTTGCGAAAAATCATCTTCTCCGCACCTCGAAATTATTTTTATTTACCCACCTGAGGGATCGGCCCCTATTTTACAATCGTTACTAAGGCAACGACCTAATCACGTAACAGCCGTCTACGATAAAGCAGCACTATTTTATGTCACTACTGCAAGGCGGTGGTTTGTTGTGATTTTTTTTTGCGTAAACTGCAGTGCTGTCACTGCCACCTGCCGAATGTTCCGAGCAGCACTGAAAGATGCAGCTGTCCGAGAAGCTGGAACGGGAATGGTTTACTCGATGACCCGCGAGATACGGTTGTTTCGACGTTGGTGTATGAGTGCAATAGCACTTCGTACTTCGTGCACTGTGGGCGATAAGAAAACAGGGAAGTGGCCACTCTCTAGAAGTAAACAAAGTCAGAAGGAGTACACACACCAAGATGGACCTTTTAGCTTTCGCGTTGATAAAGAGCTTCTTTTTCAATCGAGAAAGCAACAATCAAATAACATTGGTTGAGAATGTGTTTAACAAAATTACACACAAACGACACATCGACAAGGGTCAAGGATGGTACCGTCTATTGCTTCTCCCCACATGAAGACACCATTATCTAATCGTATGGTTGATTGATTGTAGTGTGTCAGTCGATAAGCCGGCGTCCGATTTCCTATGTCTATTCGCGCTTTAGCGGCATGATCTTGGCACTGAAAAGAATGGAAATTATTTTACACATTAGATGAGATTCTGAATTAAATGAAAAAAAAATGTTAAATGTAAAAAACTTTTAAAAAATACGATTCTTCAGATTTGAGTTAAATTGATGCGACGCAAAATAATCCAAAAAGAGTGGGGCAAACTTTTTATTTCTCCAATTATTGAACAGAATTAATTTTCAATAGAAAGCAATCACAACATGTTTACGCTGACACGTCAAGAATTGGATTCTATGCGCACTTACCCGTCTGAACAATTCGTCAAATGGCAGACAGTCGGGATTCAGATTAAATTATGCTTCCTTCAAATCCTTCCATGATTGCAAAGTTTGCTACAAAATCCATCACCACCCAAATCAGGGTGGGTTTGCCATACACATTTGCCATGCGAACAACATCGTTTGATCCGGTCACTTGTCGAGGAAAGATTTCGATCTATTCCATTTCGAGGCGGAATTGAAATTGAAACGAACTGCACCACTCTTTGACCTCTTCCTCGATTCCGGCAGAACGGTTGCTGCACCTATACGTCCAAAATTGGGTGGCCTTCATACAGTGAGCCAAATGTGTGTCAGCTTCAAGCCAAACAAATCAACCAAATGGTATTTTCCTGTACGCGAATGCGCCCTTCCCCCCTCTGTGGCATGTACAATGTACGTACAGGGTAGATCTCCTCCTACAGTTTGCACCTTCCCCGTTTACCACCCTTCGCCCTCTTGTATCGTCCGGAAATGACGGTTATTGACAAAACGACCGGATAGGTAAAGCGTTAGACGGTGCGATGATTCCACGACCAATGCGCGCGAAAAGGAGCTTCTCGCTGCAGTACGCGCGCAAGTACGTGCGCGACAGTAACAACACGCTGATTGATTTACCATTTTCCTATTCCGTGTGTCCCACACCCTCCGCTATGTTGATTCTAGTGTTGCCGGTTTTGGTGGTGCGTTGTTTATTGAAATGCTTGTTCAATGATGGATAAATAATCGTATTCCTATTATTTCTTGGCGTTTTTCACTTCGATCTGCTCGCCACCACCACTAGCCAGAATATGCTAACAAGAATCAGCATTGTACAAGAGAGGTTCTGCACAAGCTGCAATTACAATGTTATTGACAACCCTTTTGAAATGTGTCTCAAATGTCAATGAACTAAAACAAACTCTACACATCGGTAGGAACTGTACCAAAACACATCCAGCGCACACGTCAGTAATCGAAAATTTTAATAAATGTTTTGGTACGCTATTTTTAAATTATTTTTCTACACAGTGTGATTTAAATTTAGAGTAGGAAAAGCATGTCGCCCAACCATCCAACCAACCAAACAGAACATACTGTCATCTCATATGTTTGACCTACAGTGCGCGTCACACAAATCAACGGGGGATGATTCGAAGAAGAAAACAAACAGCACAAGACTTACTACGCGCCTGTGTCCATCAGGTCGAACGATTAATGACGTTCGTTGTACTTTTCAAAGAAGTTATAAAAAAATGCCGAAAAAAGTATATAACCACAGCAAAACGCACAAACCTATGTCAAAGATTAGTGTTTGTGAATGTATTTTGTACGGCCATTTATCTATGTCCTTCAGCAAATTAACTAAAAATGGATGGAAATGGAAAACTTGTACCAAAGTAGTGAAACATTTTGCTCGTTGCACAAAAAAAAAACATTAACGTTGTATTTTTATTACTCAATTTTATCCACTAAAGGCTAATAAGTCCTGGAAGAGAGCGGAATGAGTGGGATTGGAATCAAACTACGTCCAGTCGTGTAGAACTAAATATTTAAACTAAGATAACATGATAAGTATTAAAGCGAACGATTTATACATACAAATGTTATATTTCAGCCAAATGGCAGAATGCTTGCAATTGGGTAAAACTGTTTTAGACACATACCATTTGTTTGGCATGTTCTTAAAACTCCAGCTTCATTTTATTAACATTATCTTGAAGCTCAGGGTGTACAAATTATTCGTTTAAATTTTTAAATCAATATACACTGTTCCTACATTTGAATCAAAGCTACAATCTGAAGTGTAAAGTATTCCAAATGTTTCCCCTTTCGTTGTGTTTGTTATTTTAATTAACACGTTTATTAGTTCTTTTTGTAAACTGTTATTAAAAAATCAAGTGATTTTATATTTAATATTTGAAGAACTTGATGATTGTGTCAGTGTAAGTGTAGTCAGTGGATGCAGCAAAAATTATAGTTTTAAAAAAATCCTCCCTATAAATGACTATTTACTAGACAACTTTACGCGCTCAAGAGTGCTCTCTTCAACCCCAAACCGTCCGGCATAGTTCACATGCAGTATAAAGTGCTACAACTTTGAAGAATATTTTAGTTCTGCATTGCTTTTAAAATCCTCAGCCACAAATGACTGCAAAATGGACACCCCTTAGGCAAAACAAAAACAAACACATTACGAAATCATGTACAAAACCAATCGTAAAAAAAAACACCAACCCCGAACTTGTTAAATAAATTGTGATAAAACAAATAAGGTGTAAATAAGTCGGCAAAGTTTTCAGATCGAGCGCCATTAGGCAACACACTAACTCGATAAGCAGCAATAGAAGTAGACATTCATTTACCTTGTTCCATTTCCACACTGTTTTGCCCATTACAAGGGACGGTACAACTTCAGACTGGGAATGCCACTTACCTACTTCTCCTCTTGCTCCTCCTCCTTCTGCGCAGCTTTCAAACGGACAACACACAATCAAGCACAACTTCATTACCGTTCAGTGTCCTTTCCGTCAGCATTTGGAATGGTTCGGTTTTGTCGCCGGAACAATGCCACACTTTTAATTATCCTAATGCAACAACACACAACCATCCATCCCATCCAGTAGTGAAAACAACTCGGACCAGCAAACCAAGGATTTTCCGTTTAGCTTCGACAATTTCGGCGGTTTCCGGTGCGTCATCATACGTGTATGTGCTTAAGGGGGTTTTTTTTTCTTTTGCACAAATCGAAAGCAAATTTCTCATTATCAGCTACCCAGTAAGGCAAAATAAATACACAACATCGAGCAAACAAGCGCACCGTTTGCACAAATTCAGTTGTCTGCGCGGGAACTGATCGTCACGCGCGGTTTCTTATTTTATTTTCGGTATGTGTCTCACCGGGTTTGCCGTGTTTTTGCCAATCGGTAACACGCCGCGGCCTGGCCTGGCTGCCTGCTTTACACCGTGACCGTACCGTGTGTAAGTGTTCTGTTTTTTCTTTCTTTCCTCTTTCTAACCTTTCTCCTCTTTGTCTTTCTAACTTTCGCACGTCACCGTTTTGGTCGTGCGTATTGGCGCCTACAAATACAATCCATCTTTCAAGCGTTCTTTCGCCACCTCCACACACGACCCCCTTCTCACATCCCATCGTTTTTCGCCCTCCTGTTTTAAGCGACTGTTAAATAATTCAACTCACACTAACCATCTTTTCGCGATCAAGATATGAACTGTGGGGGGGGGGGGGAGAGGTGGAGTCAAAAGATTTAATAAAACTAATTTAATAATGCTTGTTGTTGTTGTGATCGTTCCTATGCGATGGTGTTATACGCACGCATCCGTAACATTGTATGGGCGTGTATGTGAGTGTTGGTTGTAGGGATGTGTGAGACAGTGTGGGTGTGTTTTTGGGGCATTTGTGAAACGCTCGTACGGTTAAAATTACTTAATTATGGTTGAAAAAATTATACAAAATTATAACTAAGACTCCCCTTACTTTCTCCTTCCTTATTTCCTCTCCTTATTCGATTTTGTTTTTTTTTTTTTTTGTGTTTGGATCGTGTGTTTCCTTTGCCTCACTAGCACTTCACTTTTGTCAAATCGTTTATTTTTTTGGCAAACTCTCAATCCTTGCCATGAAATGTACAGATTATCATGTAACAATTATACTTCCGCATTACTGTATGAACTTTCCGCATACAACACAATCCTTTCAAGACGCCTGTCCTGACCAATCCTCTACTCACGCATCGACGACACAGACACAGCTTACGGGGTAGAGTTTGTTGGTTGTCTCAATACGTATGTATAATTTTCCAACTGAAACTCTTTCCCTCTTCTAGAGTCCAACATTTATAATAGAGCCGAACAATTTATTATGCTCCCACCGGACATTGAAATATTTATCAAAATTACACAGTTTCTACACTTCATAGTTCCAACCTTTTTTTTTTTTTTTTGTTTTGTTTTGCTGTACTTTTTTACTCACTTTTTTTTGTTTATGTATAAATTACTTAATTGTTCATATTCCTGCGCTCGTCCTACGGCAAATCCGCTTTCTTACTGATTAGCACAGACAACCCTTCGATTATGTGACAACAGGAAAGGAAGTATGTTGTTTTTTTGCCGTACACTGTGTGTGTGTGTGGTTGTGTGTTGGCACTGAAACACATGCAGTAAGGTAGGATTTATTCATGTGAAATTGAAACTCACTTGCCTTTCAACGGAACATTTGAAGTTTTAAGATGCAAAAAAAACCAACGCTTGTGTTTTTTTTTTTTTTTGTGTCTGGGAAATACAAAATGTTATTTGCTTTGTTTAACATGTTTGGGTTACAAATATGATTGAAATCTATGGTCAACGATTGTTTAGCGCCTTCTGGAAACAATCTTGTTTCGCTAATCTGACACTGATTATACTACTAGTGTAGCCATGATGGATGACGTTTACACACTCGACCGGTGTGCCGAGCTGTAGGATTTGGTCATAACATTTACATGTTAATTTTATGCTATCGGTTACAAGATAATAAATGTCAACGATGATTTGTATTGTTCTTTTTCTTTACATTCTATGCGATGTGGATATGGTGATGTGCGTGAGGATGCTGCTTTTTTTTTTAGTATGACGTACAATACACTTTATAAACTCTGACCTATCTTACTATCTTTGATAGCCCGATTAACGCGAACGCCCTTCCTTACTGAGGCGTAAACCAACACTTTCCTTACCGTTCCATACAAAAACGAGAGCCTTTTCAGTGCGAGAATCTTCCTAAGCAATCAAACGTTTATTGAATGTTTCCTACATTATCTTTATCATGCATGTATTTTAAATTAAAAATCGTTTGTAAAACGTGTTAATCTTGAAGTGACAAGAATAATTAATTTTAATTTTCCGAAAACAACAAATTGAGCAAAATTCCAGCCATATTCTCTAGCGCGAACAA
>KB697152.1:0-10555 GCA_000349165.1 Anopheles christyi | reverse complement strand
AGGAACATGAAACGATTCTACGTTGTATGTATGCGCGCGCTTGTGTGTGTGTGTGTGTGTGTGTGTTTCTAAACGATGTGGGGTGATTGGGAAGTGAATGGTAGTGTGAAGATTGTTATGATGCTGCGTGAGCTTATGCATGATGAGAAAAAGGGATTTCTATGTTCGTTTTCTTTTCCTTGCATTCTTTATATGAGGAGACTTTTCTGGACTTCACGCACAAATTTTATCGTTTCGATTGCGATCAATCATTCTGTTTCGCTCTCTCTCTCTCTCTCTCTCTCTCTCTCTCTCTTTCTTTTTTTTCTGCATAACCTTTTTTTATCCATTACTGTGTTCAGAAACTATGTGTATTCGTGTTATTTTGTTTTTTTAAGTAAACGTTTGCCTAAATTAATAATTCGCGTAAGTAAAATGTATGCCAAAACATATCCTAAACACAAACAAATAAGTAAGTACGTATGCGTAAAATCCGGTGCATCGTTAGTTCCGACGCTGTTTTACGAACGTTTGTGAATTATTTTTAAGAATTTTAACATTGCAACATTATAGTACTTCGTTTCGACACGTGCCTCGGTTTCGCTAGTTTTCCCGTTCGATTGTAAAACGCTTACCATCTGCGAATAGTGTTCTCTTACTCTTGTCTACGCACGTATAAATGTATCCTTCTTTGCGATGTCACATTTTTTTAAGTTTGATTTGTTACACTCAAATCCTTGTTATTGGTTGAACAGTTAAGGGTACATACACCTACAGTGCCACGGAAATGGTTTTGATGTTGCGCACTCACGGCCATTGATTAATTGGTTTGTCACCGAACGTTGCCAACTGTCGGTGTCGAGCGGAAGAGAAGAGACCCTACGAAAAGAATGTAGTGCAAAATTTCTAACCATCAAGAAACAACAGTACGTAGGTTACTAACTACGTGCTTTGTTGTACAAGAGCGCTTTATGCACTTTTTCCCTGCTAATTCGACAGGGCCGTTCTCGGCAAGCAGCCAAGATGCGATTGGTGCCAAACGAAAACAGCTTATTAATTAAACTAAAAAAAGAAATCCTCGCTTGAGGTGTGTGTGTGTGTAGAAGCGCTGTTGCTGCACATTGCTGGTGTGTTTCATTCATCAATCTCACCTTCATTGAGACTGTAGCGCAAAAAGCATTCGATCTTTCAACGCTGATACACGACGCGATCGATCGCGACCGCTCGTTCTTTTGCTGTGTTATTAGATTTGAAAAGGATATCGTATCGACTGTCTTTTGTCTTTGATTGATTTGTTGTGTAAAATTACAATAAATTCAAGACCAACGGAATGGGAAAGTACAATACACAAATAAACCTGTACCAAAAAATGGCACACATATATCTGATTCAGCTCCAGTTGGGCTAACCAAATAGATGATCGGTCTTGAGCCATCCTATTGTCCTTATGTGGCTGTTTTTTTTTTTTAATTTTTCAGCAAAACAGTTTTGTTGAATGAGAGTCCATATCTACCCAAACAGCATATCCAGCGGGAAGGGTTTTATGCCAGCAAAATTATGTCCTCTGTCCTCGGTACTTTGCTCACTGCTTCCTTCAGTGCATGTTTGCGGTTTGCAACAGTGTTTTTTTTTTCTTGTTTTCTCCCACTTTCTCTCTTGGGTTTGTTTTTTTTTTTGTTAATATATATAACCTATTCAGTCAAGTATAGTATATCAAAGTCGTTGGTACATCCAATGATGCAATCTTTCTACATCGTAACGCGATGTATGTTTTTTGTCCTCGACTAGTAGTCGCTTTGCTTGCAGGTTTCTCTTTCTAAGATGACCAACTCTCAGTTTATCGACTATTGCTTGGTTACGCAGCGATCGTGATTCATTCAATTTCCAGCTCAAGTTTAAATTGATTCAATTATTCAAGAAGGCACATTATGTTTCTTTTTTCTAGCAGGCTGAAAGGATGGTAGTTAATGGGATAGCGAGGGGGTAGGGGGTGGTGTAGGACAAGCAAGGATTCGATCGATACATTCATGCGATCTTACGTAAAACAGCCATATTGTGTTGTTTGTTAACTAAGAACAGTTTTTTTTTTTCGATACGACCTTCCTTTTCCTATCTTTTGCAATCTGTCACACAATAGCATAATTCGTTAGCACCGGACACCAATGAACAATGCAAAAAAAAACTCTCTTCCATCGACAAAGCCGACGCTGGCACCGCATGTAACAAGAGCCCGAGCACTGTAGGTGGTTATGTTCCCTGTTTGTGGGGCACACAAAATGAAAGTAAGATCAATCCAAAAACCAAACGGAACTTAACACAACACATAGTAAGCACACATAACGGTTGAATCAGTATGGACTGTTTTTTTTGTGTTGTCTTCAGATAAGTACTTCCACCATCACCCTTTCATGATCCTTTCTTGTTCCCTAGCGTGCTTCATACGGTCTATCGGCCAACGGTTCCGATGCCGATGGTGACATTTGTGTTGCTAATGGAGTTGATGTCGATGAGGAAAATGTGGTTGATGTTGGTTGTGATGGTGCTGCCATTGCTGTCGCCGCTTGCGTTGCATCTTTACGGCCCGCTGTTGAACCTTCGTAACGCAACGTTGATGTTGGCTTGGAGGCGGTTCCTGCACCACCGTCGGTTCCAATTTCCGTCAGCGAATCCATCGAACGAATCGAAATCGAGTCCTGTGAGGTAAGGCTTGGATTCTTAAACATGCTGAGCGAATCACGCGCTATCTGCCCAAGATGGCTGTACACCACGACCGTGTCCGATGTAGCAGACTGTCCACTGGTAGCGCTCGGTGAGGGTGAAACCATCAATCCACCACTCCCGCTCATCATATCGCCGGCGCTGGTACCACTGCCGATGCTAATGCCGCTGCTGTTGCTTGTGGTGCTTCCCCCGAGCAAGCTGCTCGGCCCGCTCTGGTGCATACCACCGCCCAAGCTCGGATGGTTACCGTACTTGCTCGTTAGCGTATCGATATCATCCTCCGACTCATCGTAGTCTCCACCGAGCTGGAAGATAACCTTCGCATGTGCGGTCGCAGCCGATGCCACGTTCACTATCGGCGCACCGGCAACACAGGACGTCGGCGGGTTGGACGTTAGCAACACGGTCGATGCATCCACCGCAGGAGGTGCATTAGAGGAAAGTAGCAGCTTGTTGGTGATTGTGTTTTCCGGTGAAATGTTTTCCTTCATCTCAACCTTCAGCTGAGGTGGCATATGTTCGGCACTGTGCTGCTGATGCTGGTGATGATGATGGTGGTGGTGTTGGTGGTGACTGGACGTTGACTGAAGTTGTGTCATCACCTGAGCCTGATTTTGTAGCGGCTGTAGCTGTTGCGGTGTGAGTGTAGTTTCTGGCGAAACGTTCACCTTCAACACCGCCCGTTCGTCATCCTTTTTGGCGGCACTGGTTGGGCTGGTGTTGGCACTCGTGTTGCTGCTACTACCGCTACCCGCACCATGATGCGCCCAGTAGAACAATCCGCCCATGGGACTTTCTTTACGCGACGGTGGCTGTGAGCCGCTGCCATGGCTCGATGCAGAGGAACCATCCTGTGCGTTTGGTGGCGGACTGGCGGATGAGACGGAGGCAGATGTTTTGCTGGAGGAAAACAAGTTGCTCGGATGAAAGATGCTGAGTAGCTTCTCGATGGCGGGTGGGTAACCACTGCCACCGCCGGGCGTGGGCGTGCTTCCTCCACTCGAGCTCGAATCGGTATGCTTATGGCTGCTGCTTCCACTTCCACCAAGAATCCACGAGGTCTTACGGACGCGTGGGGCCTTTTCAGGAGCAACCTTGGTAACTGTTGGTTCTCGTTCGAGATTTTGCACTGACGTTAGAGTGCTTTCGTTGGAATTATTGCCACCCATCGCCAGTGCTGCACCGGGCGCCGAACCGGTAATATTGGTTGTAGGAATAACACTGGCACCTGAGCAAGTGGTCGGCACTAGTGGGGCTGTGATAGGCGGTTTCACAGTTGGTACCAGATTTGAAGCAGCAGCAGCTGCCGCGGCCGTCGCTGCCGCCGATATGGATGAAGAGTTTGAGGATCCCGACAGGTCATGCACATCGTACAGGGATTCTTGTGAGCTTGCTAGATTCACGAGCACCATACTGGAAGAAGAAAAACTCGCTGGTGCATCCACCGTTAGCTTTGCCGGTTCGCCACTTTGCATAGAACCGATAGGAATCGATGCTCTAGGAATAAGGGTACTCTCTTCTTCTGGGACGCGTGACATGGAGCTAACGCTGGGGCTCGATTCAGCTGATCCTTTCCTAGATCCAGATCCAGCAGTTGGAGGCAAATGTACGACAGTGCTTGCAATCGCACCGGCATATCCGCCAGAGGTAGTGACCGGCGGTGGAGAATTTACGATCAGATCGAAACTTTCATCCGTCGAGCTCATGGAGGTGTTGATGTTAAAGTTTGGATTATCAATCGACTCAATGCTGTTGCTACTGATCGACGAACAGCAGCTATCGTCCCGCAACGCTCCACCGGACATGAATCGTTTGACCTCGAGGTCCGGACTTTCGATGCTGGTGGAAGAGAGCACGGAATCGTGCAGGGTTGTACTGCTGTTGTTGCTGCTGCTATTCTGATGCTGATGAGGTGATTCAGATGAATGCTGACGCACCTTGCCCGTGTATGATGACGGTGTTTGTGGTAGAATCTGTTGTTGTTGTTGGGGATGGTGGTGAACCATTTGCTGTAAGATCTGCTGCGGTGGCAGAGTTGCCAGTGGTTCTATGAGATTAGGGATCTTCTGTATTTGAGTTATCATTGGCTGCAAAGGTATCGATGTGCTGTTGCCAGGACCAAACGTTGTGATAAAGTGATAGTTTGGTTGTTGTTGCTGCTGCTGCGGCGGCATCATGGGAACGAACTGTGGTTGTGGCTGATATTGATGCTGTGTTGGTTGTTGCTGATGTTGTTGGTGGTGGAGGTGTTGATGGTGCTGCTGCTGTAGTAGTGTCTGTGGTATTCCCAAAGGCATCGTGGTGTTTGCGATCGGGACCAGCCCAGGCATGGTAGGAGAGGATCCCGCAATCACTCCCGTTGTAAGCAGTGGTGATGGTAGCATGGTAGTTTGGAACGTGTTGTTGTTGTTACTTCCCGTACTGTATGATGGAGGCAACAATGGCGATGGTGTTTGGCTTGCTACACCCATGCGTCCCACTACCGGACCACCAGCAGCCAAAGGAGACAACGGCGATGGAGGGAAGGATGAGAGTGTTGGGGCAGAGCTGCACACCGGACGCCGATTGACCGTGGCCAATGGAGCCATCATCGTTCCGGCACAGCTCGTTCCCATGGCAAACGATGAGGTTGAAGATTTGCTCATGGGTAGACTGATCGTGCTGCTGCTGCGATACGGATTGTTAGCACTCTTTGCACTCGCCGAATCCGGCTCGGCCACCGTCACCACACGAAACCGTGAGTTCGAGGGGAAGAAGAGCGTGGGCGAACTACCGGTCGACGAAGGTGATGGCGATGAAGCCGACCCACCACCACCGCCACCGGAATCGGTCACTCGCGACACATGGAATCGATTGCGGGACGGACTTGGCACCGGTGAGGCAATGGGTGAAGGAATGGGACTGGGCAATGGTGAACGTAAACGACCACCGGTAGACTTTTTGCACCCACCGTTCGGATCGAGAAGATGCTGCTTGTCCGCGATCGCACTCGGTGACGTTTTGATCGATGGACAGGTGAGGGAAATCTTGCGCGAACTCAGATAGTTTGCCCGAGCACGTCGCACCGTCGTACTGATCGGTTCACTGGGCTCCGGAGGGTTTTTGTTGCGTTCGCACTGTGCTCGGATGTTGTTCACTAGCCGACTATATTCTGATCCTACGCCATCCAGCGATGTATCCTGTCGATGGAAGGAAGCTCAATCAATAAAACGTGCTCAGTTTTCTCCCTTCTATCATCATGACTACCCTTATCAGCTTACCTTGATTCTTCTTGGTGTGTCATCCAGATCGATACGGGTGACGGATTTGTTCGATTTCATCGCTTCGTTTAGCGCTTCCAGGCCTCCCTTCTGTATGTTGTTATGCCGCAGGTCGATTCTTTGCAGCGAAGAATTCCCCCCAAATTCGATGATTTCTGCCATCGTCTTTACGCCCTTGTCGGACAAATGGGCCCCCTGCAGGCCCAGGTTGGTGAGAGTCGTGTTCGATTTCAAGCTTCCGCTGATCCCGGACACAAAGCTGTTGCACAGCTGATTACTGCCCACGTTCAGCGTATCGAGCGTGCTGGTTTTCTCGAGCAGGCGCTGAAAGTGACGCGCCGAGCTGCGCGTTATCTCATTGTTCCACAGCACTAGCACCTGCAAACCACACGGATTGGTTGCCGTTGGCTCCGCACCGACCGTGTCACGATTGACGTTCGATTGCTGCCGCTCCAGTGTACCGTTTTTAGCGGCAAATTTGGACTCGTGTATTTTAAGGCTTGATTTCGAGTCGTTTGAATCGATGGACGTTTCGCTGTTGAGGCTCTCGGAACTGAACGACCGTTCGTTTGGGAAGGCGCTTGGCGCTGTCGTACGGAACGGACTGCTGCTTTCAAAGTCTGACTCTGACTCACCCCCGACCGAATCGAGCGAACGGGACAGCGACAAATTGTCCTTGATTTCCACGTTCACCATCTGTATGCCCTTCACGGCCACATAGCTATCGCTGCTGCTCGATTGCGTACGATCCTTCTTTGTAACTGCTGGTACTGTTGCCGACCGCTCATCACTGCTAATGGCACTTTTTCTTTCCCTGTTCTCCAACTTTTGTGTCGCCGGCGGGGTAGGATTACGCTGCTCCGAAGCCTGTCCAGATAGTTCTGCCTCTTCAACTGTCTCAATCGGCTGTTTTTTATCTTTCTGTTTAGTTTTTTCAATTAACAGCTGTAGCTCATCCTTTTTCGATGGTGGATCCAGTGGGGCAAATACATCACCCGGCGAATCGGGAGCAACATTCGCCGAATCCAAACACTCTTGCTCGCTCAGGGCCGGTATGCCAAGCTCAACGAAGAGATTTTCTTCCGAAATTCGCAGATTACTACCATCGTCATCGTAATCGGTGCACAGCTCAAGCACGTCCTCCTCCATCACACTTGTTGTTCTTAACTGCTCTTCGGTAACTAGTGGTTCCGGTATCGTGACGCCTTCCGGTAGGTGGGTACCACTCTGTTTGTTCTTCAGCTTTTCCTCGGTCAGCTCACTGTCCCCACCAGTTTCCATGGCGCTAGATATCGATGCCTCAAACTCAGTCAACACACTGTCCTGTTTCGCCAGCCGGGGCTTCTTGGGCGCCTGTGGCACTGGACTATCCGAATGCGTATCCAAGCTCACCGCAAACTCTTCCCCACCCTGAACTTCTTCGCGCACAACCGTCGACTCTTTGCTGTCGGTTTGTACTGTTTCTGCTGAGGTGCTCATCGTCTTGCTCTCGCCACCACCATCTCCCAGCTCATGCTCCACCATTCCCGTGGCTGTTGCCTCGCCGCTAGAGGAATTCATCAGTGCTTCTTCCTCGGCCGTCATCATTACAGGGGGTGCTACTACCATGTCGAGCTTCTCTTTATCACTAGTTGTTTGTAGACTTACGCTATGTTTTGTACTCATTTCCACTAGCTCCACGTTCGACGGAGCGACAGCACCGAGTGTTGGCGGGGTGAGTGGTGATGGTGGTAGTAGTGGTGGGTTCGTTTCATCATTATCGTGCTGCTGCATCGTATACACTGAGGCCGCTTCTACCGCGAAGGTGGTACCATTCGTTGCTTCCAGCTTTACACTGGCCTGTGATTGTTCCACCACCTTCTTCTTCTTCTTTTTCTTTTCCTCCGTGCTTGTATCACACGATGGAAGAGCGGGAGTCGACGGTGGCGTTACTGGTGGGGTGAGAGTTAGGGGCAATGAAGATGCGTCCACATGTGCGTCCGCACCCGTCGATATCGACTCGGAATCGGACGATCGTAGCCGATGGGGGAAGTAGTTTTTCACACTATTGTTTATGCTGTTCAGGCTGCTGGATAGATCGGAAAAGGTGAGATCACTTTTTCGCTTCTTTTCCTGCACGTCCTTAAAGTACACCGCCTGCTCTACAATCGCACTAACAATGTGCTCAACGCCTTTGTCCTATTGAAAATAAAAAGTGTGTGCACGTGTGTGAGAGAGAGAGAGAGAGAGAGAGAGAGAGAGAGAAATAAAGCATGTAAACCATTAGCCAAGATTTAACAAAAGCGCGTAACCGCAGTGGTGAGTAACGTTGCCTACCCCGATCCTGTTGTTGGAGATGTCGATTAGCTGAATGTAAAAGTTCGACCGTAGCAAATTCGCAATCTGTTGAGCATCTTCGCAGCTCAGCTGGTTGTGCGCTAACCAGAGCTCCCGTAATACTGTGTTGCGCTTCAGGATAGTGCAGAGCGATGCGATCGGTTGCTGACTCAGCACGCAATGTTCCAGCTTCAGCGTGTGTATGGCAGAGGCGTTTAACGCCTTTGCGAGGTTGTTCGCCTGGTAGTCGGATATCGTGGGACCACGCGTAATCAGCACGTTCAGTGCCTGGCTCTTCTTGATCATGTTTATGCAAGCTGTCCAGCTTTTGCTCGACATCTGCAGATTGTCCGATATGTCCAGTTCGGTAGCCGCCTCGTAGTACTCGATGATGTCAAACATTACGCTTGCCGTCACATCGTCCAGCCCACTATGCGACAGGTCGATGCAACGGTACTGAACGTGTTTGAAGATTTCTTCTAGCGCTTCGCACCCACTGTAACTGAGATGTTGATCTTTCAGCGAGAGCAATGGTACGCGACCCTTGGTCACATCGATCGATTGCAGGTGATCCAGTACGCTTTTGAGCGGCATTGTGTTGTGTCGCCGGCAAGAGCTGCGGTACTGCTCCAGCAGCTCCGGTGTTTCACAGATCGATACTATAAAAATAGGAGAGAAAGATATAATTTGTGTATTGTTATTTGCAATAAATCAATTTCTTCTTTTCCAATTGAAAAAAAAAGATACATACTGCATGCCCAAGGATTGACCGGGTCCAGATAGCCAGTGATAAGCTGCGCATCCTTCGGAAAGGAAACTCGCCGTCTGTGTTCGCCCTTTGCCGTTGATGCTACCGCTGCTGCTGCTACTGTTCCTGCACCAGTGGTGACTACCATCTTGCTCGGTTTCTTCAAGCTACTGTGCAGAACGGGCGACGTGCTTCTACTGCTACCACTGACCACCGCTGCTGCTGTACCTGCAGCACTCTTTGGTAGGACATCTACGACTGCGGACGGTGGTTTTGCGCTTACTGCTAAAGACGGTGTGACGCTGCCCGCGTAAAGTAATGAAGCAGCTGCTGCGCTTGCCTGTGACAGTTCTTCGGCTAGTGTCAGCAAACGCGTGCCTGTCGTGACCTGCGTATGCCGCCTACCAATGTTGCTGCTGTTGGTGCCTTCGGTCTCGTTACACGACTGCGGAACAGCAACACCTGCAAGGGCGGTGGGGCACGGCGGAATCGGTTGCGTTTGATGATGTGCAGCAGCGGGAAATCCTTCACCCTCAAGGGAGTGTCCTTTCGGTGAGCCATCACATAACGGTCGATTGTCTCGGACGAGTAGAGTCTCATCATCAGCACCCTTGCCAGAAGGTTCTTGTTGGGAACCGGCCAACACTTCTGGCGATGATTCGGTCGAAGACGATGAGGAAGCGGAGGACGACACTGCAGACGACGATGGTGGCGAGAGGGAGGGTGCCGTAGTAGATGAGCAAGAGGATAACGAGGAAGATGGCGACGATTCCGCAACGGTTTCAGTCGCGCCGCTGGCGCTGGCACACGTTTTATTCTCCTCAGATCGCGATGTCACACCGTTCTCCTCATTGCCGTTCTTCTGATCCACCGCCACGGTCATACCGGCAGTGGTAATTAAGTCGCCCTGCCGTTTCACTGTGGTGGTCTGTTCGTTCGGTAACGTTTGTACTATCTCTATCGGTGCTACGGACAACTCGCTGTTATTGTCGTCATTCGTTTTCGCCACCGCACCTGCACCTTTGGCTTCACCCAGCACCAGCGGTGGTTGCGACACAACCGAGCGCAAATGCTCATCGCTAATGGCCAGCTGGGTGGCTGTGCATTTGTCGTCGCCGGTCGCACACCGCTGCTGTTCGCCTTGTCCTAGCGCTATTTCGGTTGCGGGTGCCACAGCAGACGTTAGGACGCCTTCCTCCAAGACGAGACCGGTCACGACGACGGCCCGACCGCCTGGGGACGATAAGGACGTTGGCGTCTCATTGTCACCATCACCATTCCTTTCGCTAGCCTTCGTGTGCGTGCTGCTGTCACCCACAAGTTGAAAGTCACTATCACTGTCTTTGCTGTTGTTGTTGTTGTTGTTGTTGTTGTTGTAGCGGTCATTGATGCAGCCGCTACTAGCACCACCGCCACTGTCAGCCGATATGAGATCAACCTCTAGCGCAGGATTATTGTTGGATGCTAGCGTTCGTCTGAAGCATCGTTCCTCGTCCACTGGTGTGCTATCCGCTACAATCGAATCTTCCTC
>KB697151.1:0-10993 GCA_000349165.1 Anopheles christyi | reverse complement strand
ATTATGTCAACAGGGGTGAAAGCGTCCATGGGCTTCCCAACTTTTCTCCGTCTGGTTGTGATTTTTTGCTTTTCCATTCTCCCGATCATAATGATGATCACGTTGTGATTAATCTCAGTGGGAATTTAATTTGATTCGAACGAATGTCAATCAATCAACTGGTTGACTTTTTGTTGTTGTTGTTGTTGTTGTTGTTGTCGGTTGGTTAATATGCTGCTCCCCCTAATGCTTTACTGTACTCGCATGAGCGCAGCCACCATCGTTTATTTTATGTCGCCCAGCGGGTGGGATGGAAGGGGCAAATAATAGACAAGATTTATCTCTTACCGTTCCCTCGCATTAAACGGGATTCTTACTTGCCTAATAGTGTTTAGTTGATTTTGGTTCTCCTCGTGGATTTGGTGTAAGATGGAGTTTTCTGGTAATCCACTCATGCGTAAGAAGGTTTTCAAAATCCGCTAGAGTCAGTTTGTATGGTTATATTTGTAGTTATTGTTTAAAGAATTGAAAAATAAAAACGTTTCTCTTTTAGCTCTCTCCTACTCTCTTATGTCTCTTTAATGTTTGGATATTATTACAAAATCCGACCATAATGACAGAAAGATATACAATGAGTTTACATTTTGCAGAGGGACTTTCCCGTCGTTATTACTATTTTGTCCATTTTTAAATTTCCCCCGAACCCATCAGCAAAAAGCTCTACCAAAACTACAAAAATCGTCATCACAATTCGCGTCAGCCTACCGATACGCAACGCTGCACACTGCCATCGGTCATGTGCAGGTGCCACCACCTTCAATGTCTCTCTCTCCACTTAGATGTCGGTCATGTGTATGGCGCCAGTATGCCCGTTACCCAGCAACAGTCGCTTATCGTTATCTGCACCGGGGGGCGATTGGCCCACGTTCCGGGAGTAGTAGTCCGCATCGCCGTAGCTGCTGTCCTCTTCCAAAATTTTCTCCAACAGTATCTCACCAGAAGGACCCAGAACTGCTGTTGCAATAGTCATTTAGGGTTCGCGGAACAATTTGATCGTGGGTGAGAAATTGAAAGATGAGAAAATGACAAGACATCGTTGAGTTATGTTGTGTTTATCGGAATAATTAGGTAGAAAACGAAACACAGTTATTAATACACGGAATAACGCATACAGATCTTTGCAAAAACACATACATTCAAAGAAAACAGTCAAGCATCAAGAAAAAAACGTTTCAAAAAGATTAAAAAATGGCTATCTTAGCGATGTTAAGCTTATGTTAAGTACCTAAGAATTTAAAATTCTTTTTTGAATTTTGCCTTGCATTTTTATGTGGATTGCCGAAAGGATGGAAGCTAATAATTGACTCCGGAAATAAACGAGACGTAAACATAGAGGTTTTGGCTATTTATTATTAAAGAAAAATCGAAATAAAGCATTCGCAAAGCTATGAAAAATTGTAGAGAGTTTCCCTATAGGAAAAAGAGCTTTCTACATTTTGAAATGATTCTAAGAAAAATATGAAATGATATGCAGAGAATGGAGAAGGGCAGTGCTTGATACACTACAATCACGATCACAAAAAATTTTTAGACGAAGGAAAAACAACTGTAGTAGAAAAAAAAAACCGTTGAAAGCTTGAGGCGAAAAAATTGATCAGCGAAAAATAGGCAAAACAGTATCAGAGGTATGAAAAAAATTGTGGCACAAAACAAGATATTCCCTTCCTCTCTTTCTCTTGAAAACGACAACAGGTCCGGCAAAGCAAATGCAAGGCAACGCAACGTGTGAACTAAACATTAAACACATAAAAACACATAATTTGGCTCATCATCTTGTCCATCAAGTTCGAAACAGCTTTCCCTGGGCTACCCCTTAAATTGGAGGTAATGGAAATCCCATCTCTACCTTCGATTTTCTGTCACACATACACACACACACTCGTATACACACACAATTCAGAAAACGAATGTCGACCGCAGAGCTTTTGTGTGAAGCTTAAAACACCTAGGAAGGGGGAATGGGACATAAGGATGGCGTGAAATCTTAAAAGTGGGTAGTAAAAAGCGGGTTTGAAAAACGAGATTAAAAAGTACAAAAACGAAACACAAAAAGTAAAACAAAAAAAAACATCAAAAAAACATAAACTTACACAAAACAGTTGAACATCATTTTTTTAAATAATTTCTACCTTTCGTCTCTTGTAACAAGCTTTTTGATATTTGTTATAATTCGTTTATAACGTTGTTATATTCGCTGGTATTGTAGAATGTGCTTGTTATAGTGCGTATGTCTTATTTATGTTTTATTAATAAGTTTGTTTTATCGTCCTCCTTTACGATGCAACTTATTAGCATTTTAAACGACACAATTACAAATATCGCGAAGTTTATTAATTTATATTAATACATTTAATTTTCTCTGAACGGTTTAGTTTGTACTTTACGGTGGTGATTGCTTTCGTGTTTGGTTTAGTTTTATTTCGTTTTTCAACACATTACATTAATACTTTTTATTAGCTTTGGATTCGTTGCTGTTTGCATTATGCTATTTTTTATTGCATTTCTTTTTTGCTGCGTTTTGGCGATGAGATCTCACGGTTTATTTTTTTGAAACATTTATTTTATCTAGTTTTGTTGTTTTATCAATTTTTATCGGTGGATGAATTAAGATAACAGTTTTGCGAGGATTGCAATGCAACGGACGTACGGATGGCAGTATCACATTAGTATCTCAACGTGTGGTTTATAGTTTGTTGGCATTATTAGTGCAACTGCAATAGTGTTTACATTTGGATGTATGGATTGCATTTTTGTTTTTTCGAGACATCAAAAAAAGGTAAACGAAAAAAAGAAAAAAAAAAGAAAGAAAAACAAAGTCCCAGAAGGTGTTGTGGAAAGAAGGGAAAGAGAGAAAGAGAAGTATTAGAGTGTGAGGAAATTTGATTAGAGATGAGTGTGGAGAAAGAAAAGTACAATAAAACAATGAAAGGCAGCACCGAGCAACCACCAGTATTTGTGTCATTCGCAAATAAAACTACACGTTCACGGACGAACGAACGAAAAGCAAAAAGGAGTTGTATTTTATTTTTAATTCTCGAAATCTTTTGGACGAAGCACATCCATTGCCATAGTCTGGCGGTTTGCCCGAATCAATATCGACTGGGTTGCATTTTCACAAGCAGTTAGGCAGAATGGTGGCTGAACATTTTCCTCCGCTGCAGCTTCAATTGCGAACTTGCAAATTGGTGTTTACGGTGGTTATTTTGTGTCACGGTTTTCGTGCAACCGACAACGATTAACCTCCACGATTAAACCAAAATGAGAATGAGTTTGAGAGCAGCAAACCGAAGAGGAATAAAACAATACTGAAGAGTTTCCCAATTAAATAATTCATTTGGCAAAATGTTGAAATAAAATTAGTATTGATGGTAGCAAACAAAAAAATCGTGCAAAACTATGTTGAAGTAAAGAGTATCGAGAAAAAATCATACTTAAAAGGAATTGATGCAGTAAAGAGAAAATAGTTCATCATGGGTTTGCTTACAGCTGCGAGACCATTTTTCCAACCTTTCTGTCGTTTGTTTCCTATGTTTATAATGATCAACAATTAAATTAAAAATGGAAGCGGACACAAATATCTTATTTTTAGTTCAATTTGCTATCATCTGTATCAACATTGAACACAATTAATGACCAAACAATAGTTTATTGATCTTTCCCCCTATTCAATAACGCCACAATGGGCCACAACTATATTGATTCGCCATTTTGAACCGAAGCGTTCAAATTGCTGTCCTTTGAGTGCTACCGCTCAGGCAATACTGTATGAGAGGAAAGTGCAACGCCATCAATAGCAGTAATCGAAATTTGAATCGAGGAAAGCAACAAACACAAAGCAGTGAGCTCAGGAGAAACGACAATTTGACAGAGACACCAGCATAATGCAAGCGATTATTTTGTTTTATTTAATCCAACATTGACAAATAATGGCACACATACACACAATGAGCAGGATGGGTATGGTACATGTACGGTCAAGTGGATGTATTTGAAGAGCAAAATAGTAAAGGCATATGAAGCAACAATAGACAGCGGGCAAAATCAGAGCTATCGTATGTTACGCCATACGAACAGAAACACCATATGGATGTGCCGATCCACTGTACAGGCATACACAGGTAACATAGTAAAAAGCTGCAACGAGGAAATAAAGAAAAACGAAAACACAAACGGGAAATCACACAAACCAGCAACAACATCAAGAAACATCAAACGTTCGAAAAACGAGAGGTGAAAAAAAAAACCAAACGTGAAGAAGTGAAGCTTCGACAAGGAAAACGGTTTTATATTTGCTCAACTTGCCTTGCGCCAGTGTCCCTTTTCTTCGCAGGTTGCATGGCGCCCGGATCGGGGGATGAAGCTCGGTGATAGTGTTACAAAGCATAGCCTTATGGAATTTTGATTTTCGTTTCAGTGTCAAGTGTGTTTGATTACAAACGTTCCAACAATTTGTGTTGTACCCATCACCGCACCAATGTTGACAGTAGGCGAAGAAGGGAAGAAAATTGAAGAGCGTAGCATAGCAGCATTTTGAAAACAGCAGCGATATACCGGTAGGGTTATGTGATAGCCGAACATTGTCGGTGAAAAATGAAAATAAATGCAGTTGAGGAAGCATCCCGTTTACGCACCCCCAACAGTATGTGTTGAGGATGTGTATAGCGAGAGATAGAGAGAGAGAGCGATAAAACAGGCGATTAGTATGGAAAGATGGGAATGAAGAGAAGAAGAAAAAACACTAAACTGATAGGTAAATAGTTAATAGTTGAAGCGTTTATGCCGTGTGGATATCAGATCATGAGCGTGTTGGGAAGTGAAGAAATAAAATCGCATACTATCTCGGTGCTCGTTTTCCGAACGATTGGCGCTTAAAAGTATGGCAGTTTCAAAGGACAAGCAACACCTCACCCAAGTGTGTGGCACATTTCCGCTAGTACTGCGAAACGTATGTGAGCTTTTTGATGTGCAATTTCCGTCTGTCTAGTGCTTGCAGTTTCGTACGTACGTAAACGAAAAAATAAAAAAAACGATACTCAAGACTATTTGTAAAACAAGAGCAACCAGGTCAAACACGGTGGAACTGCATGTTATACATCGCTTGGTTACGACCTGCTTGTTTTTTTGCCTAATAATATCTTTTACCTTGAGCTAACCATGCAAACCAGTACCCACCACCTTCAACATTGATTCAATAACAGTTATAGACATTAATTTGGCAGCGTACGAAAATGGGGCATGGTGGTTGCAATTGTTGCACCCATGATACATCAGTTCAACAGTATCATGGCATGAAGCCGGTTTAAGGGAAAGGTTTGTATTGAATTGTGCTAGCGTCACTGCACAGTGAGAGAAAGGCTCACCAAAATTGTGTGTTGAAGACTTCATATTTATTTTCATTTATAAAAATTACCTTAGTCAATATCATAAGTTACATTACAATAGATTACAATACAATATAATGAATTCTTTGTAATATTCAAAAACGTTATTATTATTAGAGCTTATTCCTACATATCTTTCAAAATCATGTGAAAGTAAATGGTCTAAACCAAAACATGTTTAGAAATTATTGAATTGATTCTTGATTTTCATTATGAAGGAATTAACGTATGCATGACTATTGTTTAGAAATTGTGCGCTGTCAGCTTGAAATTAGTCAAAATTAAACTACATGAACTTGATACACAACGATTATTCGATTCGGTTTCCTCTGAAGCAATGATATATCCGTTGGTGGGCTATGAATATTCATTACCAGTTGCCAGCCTGCATCAACTGTCGCGTCGCGTTATTGCGAGCGAGCGATGCAAATTACGCCCAGAATATGGAGGCGCCTGGTGGCTTATTATACGGAGCTGGGCGTCTCCACTCGGTGAAGGAGAAGGAGTAATGAAATTATTTCTCTGTACAACATTTCCGATACGAGTGTCGGTAGGGAGCTAAGAAAGGGCGGTCTTGCTGGTGTATAGAAATGAAAAACAAAATTTGTTTCTAAGCAAACATGAGTAAGGGCAAAGTAGGGGTTCGTTGTGTGTGTCGAAAGTCTATAAGGTTAAATGGAGAGGGCGGGTTTCATGTTTCTTTTGTTTGTTTTGTTTCATTTTTTCAAGAACAGAAGAACAAGCAAGTGTTGTTTAACATGTGTATTTTTTTTTAACCCGTTCATTCTTGATAATTAATACGATAATCGTTGCATAAGCACGAGGGTTGTATTATGCATGTCTTACATCAATTTTTTAAACAATGCTTGCTGGCTCGATTAGCTGATTGTTTTAGTTGGCGTAATAACCAACAAGAAAGACTTTCAACAAACCTTTGTCTACACAATTCCGATACAAGAGCTTATCATGCTTCTTCCTAGCTTCATTGAATCGATGACTTTTTCTCTACCAAGATGAATTAACATTTTTCATCAAGCGTCAAACACGAGCACTGCTGGGTACGATTAAAACTAATTTCCTTTTAATTCACCCAACGGAGGATAAAATATGCCAACAGCAACGACGGAGACCTTGAGCATCTCATAGGAATGCCAGTAAAGTGGAGAGAAGCGAGATACCATAACAGCATATAGACAGGACTACGATTGGTGTGGGAGTTGGCCCTACTAGTATTTTAATGTAAAAAAAAAATGGAATTGTGAGCAGCATCTGATTCCAAGTTGTTCAACCAAGTCGTTATCGATCGAGAGTGCACCATCCGCACAGAGAAGTGGGTAGTTACTCAAGGCTGGGGTGAACATCTGCACACTTTCCAGGCGAGTAGACCGAACCATACACTAAGTGCCCAGTTGAACCCGGTCCAAAGAAGAAGGAGATACAGTTGATGTTATCGAACTTAACGAAACTTAAAAACCGAAACAAAATAGAGCGAAGAAAAACCGAGAATGGAAGCGATAAGAAGCCAAAAATGTCGGGTGATGTGTGTAGAGATGAGAGGAAGAGAATACAAAAAGAGACGAACGGAGAAAATAGGAAAAAAATGATGGTTTTGTGAAATAAAACAAGATTAATGTGCTTCCCGGGGATACGGTTGCAAATTTATGAGGTGCTTGCTGATGAGGGAGCTATGAAAGGGCTACTACAACAAGTCTATAAAGCAGAAACAGTAAACCGTTTCTGTTTGGTGATACTTTGCTGCTAATAAGGTGATGGGAAAGCTATTATAATGAATGGTGAGTGCTAGTCGCAGAATATATAAAATGTACTAATGAACTTGAACGAATCCCGAAGGTTGATGGATTGGTTGTAGGTGGTAGTGGTGGTGATGGTGTTGGTGGTGGTGGTGGTGGTGGTTTGCTAAGCAACGACAGAAGGTCATTCATGCCCTTTCGTTGCTGTGGATATGAGAGCGCCTGGCTTACCTCCGGACGGTGTTGTCGGGGTGACCACCTCGCTGCTGGTCGGCGTCAGCAACACATTCGAGTTGGAAAGATCGTCCAGGCCCCGTTCGGCGGCTCCCTTCTGTATCTGCATGGCCTTGCGATGATGGCGTGTGGTTAGCCCGCCCGTTTCAACATCACGCTCCAGCCGATGACCTATGAAAAGAACGAGATAAAGAAAGAGAGAGAGAGAGAGAGAAGGAGAGAGAGAGAAAAAGAAAAAGAATAAATATCTAGGAAAACACTATTGATATAGTGATAGAGAGAGAGAGAGAGAGAGAGAGAAGACAGAATGCCAAAATCGATAATGAGACCGATCAATCCTAACCAAAGCCAGAACCTCCAGCCACTAAGAAGCCTCAATGGTTATGACGTGCTTCTCCGGGGTTGACCGATATCGACAGCGCGTCCGGTTGCAAACAACTTGCTTTGAAATATGGCATTCCGGAAGATAGATTCCAGTTGACGGCGAGTGTGCGGTTATAGCAAGTCGCCTGTTTGCCTACAGTTTCCAGGACACGGTGAGCCACTGGCGGCATCGTTAATCGATATCCGCGTATTTTACGCCATATCAAAGCATTCACTGAATGGGCGAGCATATTGATTCCAATTTTACGTCTTTTGCTTCATCGTTTTTA
Source organism: Anopheles christyi (assembly GCA_000349165.1). Lineage (NCBI taxonomy): Eukaryota > Metazoa > Arthropoda > Insecta > Diptera > Culicidae > Anopheles > Anopheles christyi. The sequence goes on along the minus strand of KB697151.1, from coordinate 2,935 downwards.
CCGATTTGGGGTTGGCACAAACCCGGCACAAAGTATCACCGCTTGGAAGATGGTTTTGTTTTGTTTGGTCGGATGATAAGGGCTAACCTTATCCAGCTGAAAATTGTAAGAAATAGGGTCGAGGGCGTTTAGGTATCTTGGCAAAAAAGGGAAAAATAAAGAACGTGCCAGATAAAGGGAAAAAGGTAGCCAAGTTCCATCCGGTCGAGCCATTTGGGACCTTTCACCTGGTGTTAATATCGATGAATAAGTGTACATTCCTTACAGCGCAAAAGTTTTGTTCATTTGGAAAATAAAATTGATGGTAAAATGCCATTTACGAAAGGTCATATTTTTTAGCGGGGGTTCTCATGTCGCTTATACCGTGATCAGGGTATTATCAAGGGGGTTTTTTTTTAATAGAAGAATCAAACCGTGTGAAGCAGTGTAGAACTTTACAAGTATGAGTAACATATGAGTATTTTTCATATGTTTGAAACCATTTTTACCGTTTTTTTGTTAGGGCACAGAAACGTCTTTAAGAGCTTTTTATTACAAACTAATTTTGCTGTGCAACGATTGCACAGAGAAAAATGCTGACTGTGCAGCCTTTTTGATACAATGAATTATATATTGTAACCATTCGCCAACTTGCTTCGTGTTGCGTGATATTACACTCACACACGACCTAGACTGTTGTCCTTGCCGAAATGACGAACATTTGACTAGAGCGTGGCCAACTGAATTCTGCTCGCTTAGATTATATGCCAGGAACACCACCACACACTTCCAATGGTTTTTTGGCTGACGGAGGTCAATCGAAAGTTAAGTGTCGGACGTGCGTTGTGCGACGGACGTCCTATGTGTATTATTGCCCGCTCCAACGCATGATGCTTTATGTGCGAGTTGCGAATAAAATCCCTCGTCTAATCATTTATTTATCTCGCTGTGAGTGGTGCAAAATGAAAAAGAGAATAAAAAACAATGTTCGATCTCCGTTCGATATCGGCCCTTGAGTTGTGTCAACTAACTGGATGTGGCATTTAGCTCGTCAAGATTTCCCTAAGTGGCATCGTAGCCTCTGTTGGGAAGAAAAAAACCCCCCGCATCCGATCGCATTGTTTCGTTTACTCACCGGACCGCGAACGTGTCAGCTGCCGCTGGACGTAGCTCTCTAGATCCTGCTCCTCTCGATTACTTATCACACAGTTCAGAATGATAAGAAATATGCCGAGACCGACGGCAAACAGGCCCGTGCATATTAGTTCATTCCACCACGATCCTTTGCCTGCAGAAAGATAGGAGGATGATGATGCGCCTTGTCTAGCAGCGACTTTTTGTCGGTGTCGTTGACACCGGTTGACGTGATTCCACTTACCTAGCAGGTGCCACGATTGTTGCGGTTGATTGGATAGATTATCTGGAAAAAATCCAGCGCCTAGTAAAAAGATTCCGAAAACTACAAACACGACTCCTATGTGCAGCATACCAATGCTGGTGACTACCTGCGGGATGGAAAGATGCGTGTTAGCAAACGGGACGACGAGCAAGTGGATAAATTTCCGGTCCCCGCGTCGATTGCGTGCTGTGGTCCAATCTAATTTCCTGTCCCTTAACTAAGTGTTCGTCTTGGGGGTCTCCAGTGAACGCTCTCAACTGAACTATTTCTCAAACCCTGGTCTGATGTCTGATAGCAAGATTTAGCTCCAAACCTCTACACCAAATGCGGCAGATACTTACTTTCGTATCTAAATTATTATTATCGGTGATGTGCACTTTATGTGGGTGAAATTTTCGACGTGTTGAACCGTGCGGCGAATGGGTGTCGCCACTTTCCGAGCTCTGTATGCTGTAGCGGCGCTCCCGGGCCTTGCGCTGATTGTCGCGTCTCTTGCGCTGCCGCTTGATGGCAAGCGCCGAATGGATGCCGACCGAATGCATCTTGCACCAGGATCGCTTAATTTCTTAATTTCGCTGCCGCTGGTAATTTCTGTAAAATAAAACGGGAGGGAAATATCGTGTGAATGAGAATGTCTAAATGAATGTTCAAGAGAACCGATGTCAATGCACACTTGATATGTCACAGCATCGGTCTCGTGTCGTATGAACTCATCCATTATTATGACCCGCTGATGGCATGTGGCATGCAAAATGGGAGGAGGGAGGGGTCGCCTAGGGACAAAAGATGTGGCGCTTAGAGACACTGATATGTGCCAGCTGTAAAAGTAATCGGATAATGGTTTTTACGATAATGAATGTTATCGACCACGGAGCAGCAACTCAGTAATGTTGGGCCAAGGCATCTCGAATAGGAATGAAGAAGGCAGTTTCATGGTTGGTCCGATGTCGTAAAGCATTTCCGATGCGTTGAGGGTTGTAAGAAGTATTTGATATTTTGGAATTCATCTTCGTCGGAAGAAGGTTGAAAGAGACAGCATAGTTTATAGCATGACATTCAACTTTGTCCATTCTGGTGGAATGAGCTCATTTTAAGTGGCTCAAAGTCTTGTTTACGGCCTTGAAATCAATGCAGCGTTTCAGCAAAACGGGACGTATATTTTAAAAATAATTCACACAAGGCATAATCTTAAGTCATTTATGCTTGATGCTGCAGGAATGTTGCATGACGGTCTAATGGTATTGGAACCTTTTTCTACACGCAAACATCATACCAGATAAGGGCTAAACAAAGTCGGTTACGGGATAAGAAAAGGCTTTCTGAGCCTTTATAAGTTCGGCGTGATTGTATTAGTTGTAATACCAAATAAGAAGAGAGTTTTCTACCCACATTGAATTTCTGATGGACTTGGTTATCCATCTGATTTTGGAGGATTCACTTCATTTCTCCAGAATAACACAGTGCAAAAAAAATAACACTACTAACCGAGATTCGACTATTATCTCATTATCACTTTACCTACTTTTCATTTCTTTTCTTTAATTTGTTTTTTTTCCC
>KB697150.1:0-10000 GCA_000349165.1 Anopheles christyi | reverse complement strand
ATTGATTGATGAACAAGATGCAAAAGCAACCCGATTTAGCAACGATCCATCAAGTAAATACTTCGATCCATTACTATTTACCTCTTTTTTTTCTCGTTCCGCTTTTACCTCAATGTTTCTATGGCTTAGGATTTATCTTTCCCCATTGCCACCCCCTAGCCGAACGCTTACATGCTCGGTCAACGGTGAAACATTCGCGGAATGTCATTAATTATCGATGCAAACAAGGGCGCTTCCCTTCCGGCTGGGATTGAAATCCAGAAAAAAAAGGAAATAAGCAGTTAAAGGTATGACTATTCCATTTTTCGTGCAAAGTTTCTTGCAAATACGAACGGAAGGGTTCACTAGCGAGCAAGCGATTACGAGATGCGGGAGAGAAAGATCGTCCTTACTAAACATATACAACCCTGGCGGTGTCGTTAGTGAATAGTGGATTGTTAGGATCGGGTGGCATGAATAAGCAAACGATGCACATTCCAAGAATTCCATTCCCGTTCTGTACTGTACTGTGCTGCTCCTGTAGAACCATCGAACCTTTTCCCCACCCCGACATTAACATCGTCCCTCAACTCGGACATGTAATAAAAAAAAACCGTAAAAGAATCACCATTTACTAGACGATTTGTTACGGCTGCTTAGAGCTTCCTTACCATATCCACCGTTCCCCTTCAATGTGGTGCAACATCCGGAATGTGTCCCTTTTCCTTGCAGCAAAAGAAAAAGGGGTTGTACACTAGACAGGACGCACTAATTTTTATATCCAACATCCACCGAAAAGGTTCTCAAATTCAACGACCGTTCTTTTGGACCGGGAGGAGGAAGACGGTTGAAACTAGCGAAAGAAAAATTCCTGACTTCTTCACATTTGGTCGCATTCTGTATGGGGAAGTTTCCCTTCGAAGGGGTGTTTTTTTCTCAAACTGTTTCTCACTCTCCCTCTCTACTTCTCTTCCTACTAAACCATTGACCACACCATACACTGACCGTTTGGCACCGAATGAGGATAAAAGATGGTTGATCATAAAAATATCACCCAACTAGGGCCGCAGTTTTGTTCAAACATTTCCGATTTGTCGGGAACTTTCAAGCCGCCATGAGGGGAAACCATGCTCCCACCCAAAATCCTCGCTACACCCCCCCCAAAAAAAAAGGGATCCGATTTATCAACCGAAGCGATCGAAATGGTTCAATAAAAATAAACGAAGCGATAACGATAAAGCTACAACATCCCGCCTGCCTCGTTTCGGTTGACCAGTGACCATTTTGTGATGGACGGAAGGATCCATCAGAAACCGTTCGGACACAAACATTCCAAGATGCAGCATTCACGGACACTTGCGCCCCGAGCGCACGTTGAACCATAATGGTTTCGGGTTTTTTTTTTTGTTTTTTTGGTTCGGTTAAGAAAAATGAACAGACCGAACCAAAGTCAAGATGTTACACAATCGACAAAAGCCACAGGAGGAGTCGACTACCACCACCGGGTTTGTGATGTGTTCCACACCCATCCTCCTCATCATCCGAGATGGCTCGTATCGTTATCACATTAGGAAGACTTTCAGCTTTATACTTTTGGCTGGGTGAAAGTGATAAAAACGGTAATGGATGTGAGTGTGCGTTTTATGTGCCCGACCAAAACGAGCTGGCTTGGTCGTGGTGCCTGGTGTTTTATCTGTATTTTATACTTTGTTTCTTTTTTTTTTTTTGCAGGCTAGCCTTTGGATCTAGACTTTGCCAACGATAATAATCATTACTTTGACCAGTGTCATTTGGGGGAAATGAATTTGTGCACTTCATTTACGGTACAGTTTGATGCAGTTTAATATGTAGGTGTTGAAAACGGTGGATGATTGTGTTCATAAAGATGGAGACGGATAAGGATTTGGGTTTTAAGAGCGAGCATAAGGAGAAATTGTAGAGATAAATTAAAGGGAAATTTGGTGCTGTTTCAGTTTTATTTGCGTGTTAGCTTTCGAAATTTGGATTATTGCAGATTATTTTGTTGAAGCACAATAGGATCAGTGTACCAATAGAGAGAAAAGTTAATAGGAGAAAAATATTTGCATATTCAAACGTTTTATCAACTTCCAAATATTGTTTTAATCTTTTGCAAAATACATTAATTATAATGTACAGGAAAATAGATTTTATTCAACTGTTTCATTATATCCATTATGGCGGTATGGTGGTTATCAAGAAAACCTAAACTGGATTCAATTTAATTGGAACGTAATGGAGTTTTGAAGCATGTTTGACATGAAAAGTGAACGTAATTAATATATTACCGAGTTTTTGCATAATTTTATTGTCATAAGGGTATGATTTTATGATTGAGGAAGATATAGAACATGACAGCGCTGCATAGAAATCACTGTGAACTTTGATTCAAACGTCGAATTGTCACTCAGTAAAAAAAAACTAATTGCAGCACTTTACTTGAAAACGGATTTACAGCACTTTTTCATACGAAAATAATTAATTTTGTAGCTTGTACGTTACTTATAAAATTTTAAGCCATCCGATATCGGATCTATCCGTGCCTCATTTTTCAGAAAGTGAAGTTATCGACAGGATGCCTTGCAAGAACTATGTTAAAGACCACAGAACACTTCGTGTAATGAAAAGCATCTTTTTTTTTTTCATTTGTGACCCGGAATGTATTTTAGTGCATTGAGACTTTTGGTACTACCACCACTACTTGTGCGTTTACCCTATTTTTGGGAGAATTAAAAACAAATGTATATCTCCACGAAATTCCATAATAGTTCGCTTATTGCCATTTATCCAAAACTGATGTTATTAAGCCCGAAACAAATTAGCAACAAAATTTGATGTTTCCTTAAAATTATACAGCAGTTGATAAAGTCATTTTTCGCACTAATAGTTTAATAGTTGGTTTAGGACGTGTCAAAATATTTTAAACCATTTCAGTTTGCTGTGTAAGTTTCTATGAAATTTGGGAAACATTTATTATTTAGGGGCTATGTAGCTGTTAAGGATTTCACCACTTTTAACAAGACACACACACATACGCAGCAAAGGGCTTTCTAGCCCAAACGTTGTACTGATAACATAATAACTAAAAGCTCAATAACTCAAAATTGCTATCACCGATCAATCAAAACCATTTAACCTGTGAACATTTTCTACCAGGTTAATGCAAACAATTTGTAGAAACATAAAATAGACTTTTCTTGAGCTATTTCCCCATGCGTCATGCCTCGTACTCGTATTTTATAGCACTCCACCTAGACTGGTGTGCGGTGCGGTTCACCTTCGGGCTACAAATCAGTTGACATCAAACGATTGTCCCGTCCGAAAACACGTGACCTTTCAATAAGCGAATCCAAAGTAAAAGCCCAGCCCTACAACGATCGGTAAAGAAACAACCCACAAACGATGGTGGGATAATGCTGGAAATTGTATATACCCGGCGGACAATCGGCCAATCGACCCCGTCGTCAAGCCAAGCCACCGTACAGCCCCACACAAAGCTGATACAAACAATAAATTCATCACTGCGCCACGAAACTAGTCCGGGACTTTATATTTATTTACCTTTTGCCTATGGTGCGCTGCGTTGATCTTTTATTTTTACGACCACGCCGTCAACGATGGCGATGAGCTGGTGGTGTCTGTCACTTGTCGTAGCTGGTAAACAAACAAGGGCTGACCGACGCCCGAAGGCAATGCAAGGCAAAAGTGCTATACTCACACCAATATAACAACAACAACAAAAAAACCCACGGCATCCCACGATCCACAGCGGCGGGAAAGTGACTATCGTAAGTAAATATCGAATTGTTCAATTGTCATTGATGCATCGGTCCGTGGGTGCGATCTCATCCGAATCTGTCCTCGATGCCGAAAAGGGCCACAGTGTGGACAGTGTTCCTGGGGACATCAACAGCAATAATAATCAGGGCGAGTGTGTGAATCGGTAAAATGAGTCAGCGCTTGGCTGAGGGGTAAGTAAGCAAAAATAAACATTCGACAGTAGAATGGATTTGGCAGGGTAAACACAAATCACAGTAAGTGTGCGAATGTTGTACGCGTGGGACTCTTGTATGAGTGAGGACAGAGTTCGACAATATTAACAAAAAAATGTGTTTAATGTCCATTTTATTGGTTTAAGCATGTTTGAGAGGAATACATCAATATCATATTTCTTACAGCTTTTTCATATATGTAATACTATCATCATGATCCAACGCAAGACAAAACACACATTAAGAATTGAGTTAAGTTTTTTATCCAAATGACCTCTTTCCATGCCACTGTACTTAAGTGTGTATTGGAACTTCGAATGCATAATTTCGAGTTATCTTTTACAGAAACTATGTGCCCTTTATTTGAATTGACTGGGATTTTAAGAATCATTTGTTGTCAAGATCTGCTACTAGCCACCGCGTGCTTCGATATCTGTGACTGTTTGATGTACCCGTAGAAAATTAAATTTATGTATAGGGGACTCGATCCGCACGAGATTTGAACACACGTAGGACAAATTCTTAGGTGGAAAACCCTGACTGATACTGTTCCGCTCATGTCTGATTTGAAGATATGTATGAAGACTTTATATGCTGCGCTTTTTTATGCTAAACATTTATCAACAAAACATGACGTAATGGCAAAATAGTTTTTGAACATAACTGTTAAGATCAGGGTAGTTTGCGTTAGATTTGATAATTTATATAAAATATACATATATGTCTTTTAATACAGTTATATGTCTTTTTCTTCTTATTTTTTCATATTATTCGGCATATTTTGATTCATGCATACTACATGATACTACATCCAGCGTATGAGCACACGATCGAGGTCAGATTTTAAGCCAATCCCGGACTGACTTCGATTATTTTTAACTAAATTTCCCAATTAATAAAATTCATTAAATTCATTCATAAAATCCAATTCATTTCATCTGATGTTTTAGTGTTCTGATCTGATCTGATGTGTAGTGTTTAATTAAGCGATTTGATTGGTAATTATTTTAGAATTATTCGATTCATATTTTCATATGTTATATGGACAAAGGTTCCATTACCAGGAGGATGTTAGATACGGGAAATTAAACATAAATTTAATCCGAAAATAATCCCTAAAACGTACATTTTGTATTAATATGAACGGAGATGTTTGGTGTTATTTCAACTTTATCTACATTTGTATTAGACCGAAAGTGTAATATTATATTTTCCTTTGTTGAATTTTGTTGTTATATGACATGCGAAACATTTACAAAGTTTCTCTTTAACATAATGTAAAGGGTGGCCGCCATCCATTTACAGCTCATATCATGATTACAAAGTCTTACACACATTGACGATCAAAAAAACTATCCTGATACAACCTTAATAACTAGAGCTGCATGCAAACGACCCACATTAAAGCCTTCCACACTGAATCCTGCACACTTTTCAGTATTCGTTTCACCAGCCCGTCTCCAATCGGTCCTATGACAATACGCAACAGCCTAGTTACTGCTACCGTACAAACAGCAAGAAATCAAAACTTTAACAAAAAGCTGACACCACACACAAAGACACATACACATTCGCAAACAGTTTGCGTTACGCAGCACCAACCCAATCGTGATGGCATAATTGTGTCAGGACGAAAATGCAGCACATCAAAAATTATGCACCACCATCAGCGTCTAGTAAGGGTGCCCATCTCGGTTCCAATTGTCTGCACGTGTTACCACCGAAAAATCGTAAAATTTTCCCTCCACCCAAAACTAGGGCCGTGCGGTGCTTTCTTTTCACCACTTGGGCAACTCCACGCATCCCGACATTGCACACCCAAGGACCTGGTCCCGACATTCGCAACGCTTGCCTCGATGTCAAACCCTTCGAGAAGTGACACCATCGGTTACCAGGGGTTACGCAAGGATATGGAAGCGAATTGGCCAACCCCTCTGTTACCACGGAGTTGCCACGAAGGCTTTCGAAAAGGGAACGGAAGGACAACGAAAACTGCTCCCAACCCTACCTACCCGCACACCATTACCCTCGGCACACACTTTCGCTCGAAAGCGCTTTCTTCGTAGAAGCACCGTCAGAAGGTCCTGCGGTCCATAGTAATCGAAGCGCGTCACCTGTTCCGAGCCGTGACAAATTTGGAATTTTGCGTATCATCCCATGCCCCCCCGCCCCGTATTTTTTTTCCCTCTTCTTTTTGCCTTTTAGTAGCAGCAAACGGAATGATCCTTACCTTCTACTTTTTCCGGTTTCGTTTCATTCGTACCGTTTTGCTACAGAACCTAGTCGAACGGAGCCGACCAAAACACACTAACCGAACGAACGGGGGAAGTAAACGAATTTATTGACATAGAACGCGACGTGTCCAATAAAATTTCCAAACTGATGTGACTTTTTGTTGCTTTTTTTTTGCTGCAACGCAACGAATGGTTGCGCGACGGAGACAGAGGATGGTTCTGCATTTTAAGACCGACACTAAAAACCAAACACTCCCATTCTATTCTAGTCAAGGTTGGTAGAGGAGTGTTTCTACGTTCCAGTAGATGTCAACATTGTGTCAGGTAGAAGAGAAGCCAAAGGGTGGATCGTTTTCTTCTCTTTTTTTTTGTTTCATTACACCAGCGTCCTCATAAAACAACTTGCGCTGGCCAAATGATGTTGTCGTAAACGGGTCAACTAGTCTAATGCTGCATAACATTACAGAGAAATGTGTACCGCCGCACATAAAACCATAAACACAGCGCACTGATCTGAGCTCCGGTACAAAGCGGTCCGGCTAGAGTAAATGTGTTTTTGACCAAGGTTCTTCAAACCGCTCTGTGCACACGTGCGTCGAGCCAAAAAGGGGCACCCAACTTCTATAAAATCCAAACACCCTCCTCAAAGGCCATACGTCCATCAAAGTGAGGCGCGAAAAAATACACTCCTTACACGAATTGGGTACGGTAAATTTTATGCTACTCAAATAACCATTCCAAACGATTACGCCACGCTAGATGATGGACCATTTCCGTTGCTAAACCGAGGGGACAGGGATGGGTCGAAGATTTCTTTCCGGGTCCCTCTTCCCTGTCAACCTGCAAAACGCTACAGCATTAGCTTTATTCGGGAAAACAGGCAGCTACGACACACTCACACACACACACTCAGGTCCACGTCTGTAAATACCGTGACGGTGATGGACCATTTAAAAATGGCATTCTTGGATGATTTCAACCATTCCACTAGTGTGGGGACGCTATTGATCGTTTGCTTTCGACTCACCCCTACGACCCCTTGTTTCTGGAGCGAACAAGTGTTAAATGGATGGTTAGCTCGGGCGGACTCCTGAGTTGCTGTGACATCGATATGGCGCTAATCGATGGAACTAATTTCAATTACTGATACAATTTTCCACCACAATTAGATTCGCACGGTTCGTGTTTTGTTGACGACGAACACTTGCAAGTGTTTTGCTCGCATTAGGGGCGGCTTGGTTTTGATTTTTTATTGCCATCAAAATACTTAAAATAAGGATAGCTTTTTGTTATATTTTTTCCTGCATTGTGTTTTACTTACTACAGTTTGCCTTATGCAATTTTATGCAATGACACAATTATACTAAAAAGCACTAACATTTCTTACTGGATGAAGCGAAATTTATATTACACTGATAGTCCACAATTGAATTTAATGAATTAAAAGTAAATCTTTTCTTAATTATCACAGCTCTTGTAGCTCACCAATGCCGTGTTTAACTTATTTTATTGTAACAATTGTTTCGAGAAACTGTGAGATTAAGCGCTAAACTCTTTTCAACTACTGTACATCGTGACAGGATCTGGTTGATTGGTAGTTGGCAAACATGGCCACAAGTTCTTATTTAACATGTTTACGAGTTCTTCCGTTTGGTTACCAGGACAAATTCCTGTCCTGGATGGCCCATGTGTAATAATTGTTATATCTTCACACCATTTTAACGTTTAAAAACATCACACTTGTTTTTAACCTAACAAAAATGTATAAACACTCTGAAAACGTAACGCATTAAGCCTAAAAGCTCACAAATAATCAAACATGTCCCTATCTAAAAGTTCGCAACATCAAAACACACCTTTTCATGTATTCACTCCAAAGAAAGCATCCACGAAGACAGGTTAACGATGTTGTAGCCCATGCCCTCCTGCTCCTTCCATTGAACGTGCGCATGGCCCGGGTTCAATCATGAAATTGCATACTCATATCATTTCACTCTCTAGCAACAAACAACAGTAACAACTGCAAAACAACGCAAAAAGTCAAAACACGGTCCTGAAGCAGCTCTCGCCATTTTGGGACGGATCGTGACCATGTGCAGTCTGCGTTCATGTTCGCACCGTATGGTACCTTTCGCGCAAAAGTCTTCGTTCTGCCGCTGTTACGCCAGGAAGTGGTGGCCGTCGCTGTTTGACGTCTGAAAACCCGCTGGAGGTCTGCGAACAAACCCCCGTTTCGCGTCAGTTAGAATATGTATGCACAGTTTCGAGGCAGACGGTGTGATGGTCCTTCGCCAGCCTGTCAGGAGGATTAGAAGATAATACCCTGATGCTGATTCCTGCGCAATAAAACATTTGTGATGGTACATCGCATTGGCTTGGAGAATGAAAATGATTCGTCCATTCGTGTATGTGGTGTGTGTGTACCTTTTGTTTTTGAAAGCAAGGGAAACTTCTACATGGTTGCTCTACTTTGGTTGTATGTACTCAAAACCAAATATTTTCATACATAACATAAAGTAAGATATAAATTGTAATGTTACTTCCTTCTGCACCACAATAATGGTGAGTTATATAGTATGCTATAATATTATGATAAGCTCGTAACTAGTTGGGGAATTAATGCAGTTTTTTAACACCCTTCAATTCACCTTTTTTATCAACATTTAGAGTAGATGAAGAATTGTGACTGCCTAGACTCAACTTCCAGAGCAAAAAGAACCAACCTACAAATCGGTTTGATGGTCCAATCTGGACCATTCGCCCGAACCCCATTTCCCATGTCAATGCTCAATTCCATGCTCACCGTCTCTCAACCTGTGGACCCACGCGACCCACGCGAATCCTTCGATAGGCAATTTTTATTCCACTCGATCCGCCCCTATCTAAGCTCAGGTACCAACAACCATACCTGATGCACCTATGTTTTTATCCTTTCTATTGTTGGTACTTCTGATCTCAAAGATAGGACTCAACTGTTTGCAACCCGGAGTGTGTAAAACGTGCAAGCAAATCTCAATTCCCTGTCGCGAAGCTGTCGCAGAGGCAAGAAATGGATCACCCTTCCCCATATTCGTGGGTTAAAAATTCGTAAATAAAAAAACACTCACCCTCATCGTCAGCAGCGTCGACGTTGTTGAGTGTGTAGACAACGGCAGCAAAACACCGGAACCGGAACAAGTAGAAATTATTCCCGGATAATCCTTGTGCCGCACACGTCGAACGGAGCTACGGGCCTACGCTGTACGTTCTTAACAATATGCTCATGTCAGCCGGTTGTTGTGCTTTGCGCCCAGTTGTTTACGTTTGCTGATGCTATTTTTATGCACACTTCACTTGACAGGAAGGACTTCCTTTGTCGAGGGTCCGAGAGAGATTGCAAAGCTTGTTCCGGGAAACGTAACGGGAAAAATGAAGGAACGGGATGGATTCTGGTTCGGTATGGCATTGGATGTATGACTGTGATAGGCTGGACAAGTACTGGACCGTACCTATGCGTACCGTTTTAGAAGTGCATGTGATATATGCTTGCTTGTTGAGATCAACACATGAGTGGCATCTCGCATCTCAGTGCGTACGATGTTTTAGATCAAGGCAAGAATCTGATTCCTCCGATGGACCAGAAACCGTACAGAGACTGGTAACAAGGTTGTGAACATTCACTCGTTTCAATTTTAAATGAAATCAAAGTGTTGCTCTTGTGTACCGTTTAAATTTATCGTTTCACATCACAAGGATAATGAAAATGTCCTTTTCGTTATTTTTATTTATTTTATAAAA
>KB697149.1:0-30878 GCA_000349165.1 Anopheles christyi | reverse complement strand
ACACATACACATCTGTTGTGTTGATTTGCGTAGGGTAGTAATTTATAAATTGTTTGTAATGACTTCATATTTTTGAACGCATCTACATTGGATTAATTGAAAGATACAATGGTACAGATGCGCATTGAACCACGTCCGGTATTGTAGCATTCGGTGGTTCTTTTCATTTCAACGCTGGCCCATCCTCGTGGCCTCGTTTTTCATTTCAATGATCCTTTTGCGAAAGTTCGAAATGTCGGAAATTTTGTAATAAAATGTTTTGTTGAAAGTTTGCTGCTTTACACGTATTAATCCATCACGAGTGATTCTCCACCTGGTTCCCGAGGTATACCAAGTGCCATGGCTAGCCTCTCTAATGATAGTACAATCAAGATTTCAAGGCACCGTACCAAAAAAAAAGGGGGGTGGGGGACACCCATTCAGCTTAGAAAGAACAATGCAAAACCCGTAGCAGAATACAATTGTAGTTTCAATGGACTCTATCATTACAAAGCCAAACAATACATGCAAGTTACATGTTGCTGCTCCCTTAAATGTTCTGGATGGAACACACATCATGGATCTACGATGATCGTTCTAGTTGGTGCGCTTTCAATGGGTGGAAATGCAAACGCGTTTTAAGTGACAGTTTGCGTTTGTGAAACAATGTGGGATACCACTGCACAAACTGCTATACATAAGCACTGTTCTGTAGTTTTGAAATTCGCAAGCGCCGTTCAAAGCATATCTCGCTCCTGGTTCAATTGCGCAAATAAGTGTTGTGTATGCTTCAAAGCACAAATAATATAATTTAACGAGGGAAGTAAAACGCCACAAGATTATGTCACATCAAAAAAGAAAAGAACAGAAATTGTCCTTAAATCTATCGAGTTGTTAGGATTACCGCACCTTTTCACCGTACGGAGCCAAATTGAGTAGTTCACACATGGTGTTTGCAGTGTTTGGAGCGTACACTTCTGTGTAAGAGAGTTGACGACCTTTTCTTTGCTTCACTTCACTTGGCACTTCTCGATGGCACCCACCCACACTGCCGGTGTGATGTAAATTATAGAAGCTGCACACAATAGGAACGACCGATAAACACGGGTCCGTTGCACTGCACTATTATGATACGATCTTTCATCGACCCACAGCCGCAAACGTACGTTTAATTACTGTTTACGCACAAACGAGATCACACGGCCACCGAACGTCACACGGGAAAGTGCGAGGCGGTGTTGGACAGGGGGTTAGCAAATTGGCCGTGTGTGCTGCTGTTGCTTTTGCTCACACTGTTAGGGCGTTGTTACACACGTTTTAATCCTTCTCACACACGGAACAATTCATTCAACTTTGCGCCAGCAACCTTTGCCAAAATGTCATGTGGTGACAAAATGTCACCAATCTAGTAGAGGCAATCTCTTCTTGTTGCGACACGACACAGAGAAAACGTACCGGAGATCACGAAAGATCGCTTACTTGAAAAGCACACAAAACAGAGGCGAGGTGCGTACGAATTCACACCTTTTTTTTTATTTAAAAAAAAAACCCGTTGTATGTGTGTATAGGGTAAGGGGGGAGAGGAACACGGATGTGTATCACGTTTTTTTGTTGATGTTTCCTTCACTAGGTATCAATGTTTTCGCTCGAGTGTCGAGGATCCTGCCACTTCCAGTTCAGTGGAAGTCTCGCGCTAAACTAACAGCACTGGTTGTGAGCGCTCACCCGCGTAAGCTGTCTACTCAGTCTCGGCTCAGAGGGGGCGAGAGTGGGGCGTTTTATGGTCAGATCTAGATCCAGCACCCCGACCCCCTTTTTTCCCGCTCTATATCTCTCGTTGTGTGAGGTCGTGGATGCGCCGCAGCAGCAATTGCATGTGCGCACACACATATAGACATGGGGATGGGAGACAAACAAAATGGCTTTTTAAGAGAGTGGAATTATTCTAGCGCTTTTGATACAACACATAGGTCGCGCGCGCCCGCTCGCATTCCGTTGACCGGAAAATCGGTGTGGCACGGGCAAAACATCATTATATGATTGATGCTTACCACTCTACTTTACGGTGATACGGTTGATGTGCATAATAACCAGCCCAACCCCGCTGGTACAAAACAGCACACATGCGAAGGACGTCCTTCGTGAAAAGCTGAAAAGTGCCGAACAAAGGATCGTACATCGTGTTGAATTTCGTATTGACCTATCAACACATTTACGCGCACACATATACAGTATGTGATAAAAAATACGCCAATAGCTCAATTTTCCTGTGCTTTCATGTTCAACTGGTTCGGCTATAATTAGGTTAAAGTGGCTCATTTGTCCATGTCCAGTGGGATGTTTGAAATTGCGCTGACTTGAAGCTGATGGAGGAGGAACGCTCAACAGCAATGAAGCCATCGCCGTTCAATCAAACCGATGTGAACACTAATGGCAAACACAGACTCGGGTCTCGGCTGACTGCAACTTTAGCGTCTACATGTGCTTGACAGGCCGGACGATTGTGGACAGGCAGGGCCCATCGCCATCCCACAGGTGATATGGCATTAGCATTGACAGCATGAATATACAAAACTCAAATGGAACATGTCCAATCCTCCCGAACCAAACCTACTACCCCATCTTAGGAGACTTTCGGGGTGGTATTGCTAGAAGTTGCTGGAGAATTTTGGATCTTCAAACTGGGAAGCTCTATTTAGTAAGTCACGAACCAATAAAGAATGGACAGTTATGAAAACTGGACGGATGTGTCTATCGGCACATCATCGCCGCATAACTGTGTTACAACTGCTCGTATGCTAAAGAGGATTAGAGTTAATTTGAATGTTCTGGGTATTCTTGGGGTAAAACAATATATTCTTGTTCACACTTTTGTTAACGAACAACACACAAACGAACTGATAATTAGTACAAGCAACGATAGGTTTGTGTCCAATCCAGTTGGGATCAATTCGCGAATGACGTTAAACACCGAATCCAAAAGGAATCCAATTAGAATCATACTCCTTGATATTGGAAGACTGCTGAACTAACACCGAAACTGCCGATTGTTCTTTGCGAATTGATCGTGGAAGAATTTAATTAAATTTACCTTAAAATAGAAAAATGATTTTCGGTATTCCCCACCCAAAGCTTTACGTCACACAAAAAAAAAAAAACATTACGCCATATGGGTAGTAGCAGATAGCCTAACCTTGCGAATCGCAGCGGAAGTGAGTTAATTGATGATGCTTTGTCAGAGATTCGATGCGCAAACTATTGCGCCATCGCTTAACAAAACTATTAAAATGCGTCATGCTAGAGTGCGTCACATACACACATGCCTCCATTCCGCCTAATTGGCAAGATTAACTTGCCCTGTAATGTGTGACTAAACTGGGCGAACTTTGTGGGTAAAAGTTCTCTCGGGTTTACTGTGCTGTGTGCTTCATGTAATCTGATCGCTTACTCAAGTGCGCACTCTTGGGAAGATGATGATGGTGTAAATGGGAGGAAGATACCTCACCCGTTTGCCCACATATTTCGTTCATTCTTTTTTTTTACTTTGTCGCCGACACACCTGAGCAGTGCAGAGTGACTATACTACTGCACAATCGGTTTCGATGTTGCCATTGAAATGATCGCGAGAAACGTGACGTAGAGTAGGATGCGCGCGCGTGGGAACAGTCTCACGCAGGCGTGAGTTCACTGAGGCTTGCCCTAAGTTCGCACGATCTCGATGCGATGATTTTTGTTGCAGTTCAAACGAAAGCCTGCCTATTCTAGGTAAGATTGATCCTGATCGGTTTGTGCATTCGCAGATATATCTATCATTCAGAAAAAAAAAAAAGATAAAAATATAAACATCACATGCACAGCATCTTCGATCGCAGCAATACCAGCTGCCTTTGATCGACAACCTCATACAGCAACCGTGTTTGCAACTGGAAACGGTTATACACTGGTGGCGGTTATATCATGCTCACTGTCTAAAGCCTGTTGTGTGTACAGTTACCTGCGCAGACCTTGGAAATACTCGGTTGCAACCGATACGATGAAGGGATTTCCCGTGCACACTTTAAATGGTTTCCCACCTTTATCAAGGTGTCACCGTACCGGCGGCCATGTTTGCACAGCCTGTTAGCTAGTAGCTCCGTGCAACTATTGCTAGTGTATGCTCCAACCCGTTTTTTTTTGTTTTGTTTAGGACACACCGCTCTAGTTACAGTTAACTTTTTGTCGTGCGTGGTGATTTACAATCGGTACGAGTACGGATTACCATAACGAAAGGGGCGGGTAAGCGTTCCTTACCAGAAGGTGCTGTCTCACGGCCGGACTTTCGAATCTGTGCTTGTTGCATCATAAAAGTGGCTTCTATCTCTAGGCAGATTAGTAGCCAGTAGTATTTCTTTTGATAAGTATACTGTTACACCTGATATTTCCTATTCGAAGCCAAAAACAAATCAATACAGTATTGAATCAAACGACATTAACTGGCCTCCTTGAAGTGTTGGAAGAAATAAAAATGCACGTGTTATATTATTAATTGGATCGCTACGGTTCTCCTGTGCAGTAAGGGGGGCAAGAACCAATCATACCAGCAGCAGCAGCCAGTCCGGCCACTCCATAAATCAAAAGCACCACACAAAAAGGCTCTTAAAAATCCATCCACGATCGTCCATCCATCCATGATCGACAGTCATTAGGAGTTAATTGATCATCCTTTCCAGAGGCCTGAGCTCTGTTCAGTGCAACTTCAAGCTAAACCTCAACCTTGACGATGGACAAGTAGTTGACACTTGACAAAGTCTAGCCAAACGGTAAAAGCTGTACAGAACGCGTCTAGGGAGGGTAGAAGTAGGTTGAGGGTGATGAGTGTTGAGCACACCTTTACCATCGTTTTCTGCTGACTACGAGGGACGCAGATTGTATTACACAAAATTAACTCAAGGAAGTGCATTCACCTCTCATCTAACCCACCACCCCCCCCCCCCCCGGCATACACACACATTACATAATGAAATGAGATAAGGGGGACGAAGAGAGACAAGGATGCAAATGATTTGCAAACGGAGGCACTGTTGACAGTGGAAAATTTTCTTCCCATTCCCAGGGTAATGGCCTCGCGGGTCATCCAGATGGCAAATGCTTTCCAGTGGGTCGCTGTTATCACCATTGGATGTACCACCACCAACCGTGTGGGTCTACTAAGGTTCTACTAGGGTAGGCATTATCAGTGAAAACTTATTATGATAATGAGAGGATGGATGGAAATCGGTGCAATACATTCTTGCGCGGGAGGTTGGGTGAGGGGTCGTGATCAGCACTTGGCAGGGTCACATTAATCAATCAAACTGCTACATAGTGCTCTTTTTCCTGGAATGCATGTTCTATCGGAACAGACGGATGGGCGTTTGCTTGTGGTGTGTAATTATAATTAAAGCTGTGCCTGTTATCAACTATCGAACACGTTTGGAGCAGTCCGTTACTATGCACGGTCGCACGAGACGATAACGTCCTAACGGCGAGTCGCCGAACGTCCGAGACATATCGTGAAGGACGAAATGGGAACGGATCCAGTTGTCAGGCGGTTCCAGGGAATGGAAGGTCACTAAGTACTATACATATGCTTGCCACACGACAGACGTTAATCAATAAATGTTTTTGTTCTTTGAGAATAATAACCAGCAAAAAAAAAGGTCACTTATGTTCATCATTTTAGGCTTATACATTGTTTCATAAAATTTAAGCGCTTTCGCATCCATACCGTGTGTAGTCGATCGTCATCATATTCCTCTTTGCCGCCCAGCAAAGAGTAGCCTTCCTCACCGGTACCACTCACACCTTCCGGCGCGGTAGAAACGCACGTTTCGATCAGGGGTGGCGTTGGGGGTCGCGATTTGCTCACGATCGCCCTCCGGAACGGGATGAAGCGTCCCCATCTGTAGTAGAGCTGCCGACCCCAGCGTTTCGAGGCGAAATAGAGGGTGGCCGAAATGGCCAACAGCACGAAATACCACATCACACTCCCGTTGCTTAGACGATATACACCGATTAACACGTTCACTTGTTGCCGATGAAGGTTGCAGATTCCGCCGGAACAGCTGCAGTTTCGCCCACGACTCAAAAAAAGGGCAATTGCCAAACGGTGGTATGTTGTTATGTTTTGATGTTTATGTTTATGCTACGCATGACAGCACCGATCGCAGTACCGCCTGCAGAGTACGGGGCTCGATAGTCGCAAGTGTGTATGTGTGCGTTGAACAAGCGCTGCTCTTGTAGTGGTGGTTGTCTTTATATAAACTGTATATAAGGCACAACATGTAGCTACACGTGCGCCCACTCTCAATGTTTACAGCGCTTCGTTTCTATGCAAATGTGTATATGTACCAATCAAACGCACACACCTTTAAGTAGTCGCAATGTGAAGTGAGTGTATTGGTACGCTCGCTCTTAGTGGTCACATGTGGTTTTCCACCGCAGCTCTGTGTGTTTGTTGATTTCCGAACGAGGAGGTGCAGGTTTCTATGCACTACGGTGCAGATGGGCGGCTACAAATAGTGTTGGTGGTACTTTTAAAAATATCGCTGACTATGTGGGCCGTTGTTTTCTTTTCCATCGGCGACTTCTTTTCATCACACCCATATCGCACACCTCTTGGCAAAGGGGTTTACAGCAAATACGCTGACGCGTTTGGGTGACTGGTGTGGTGTGGTCTCGTGATATATTCGATGAGGTTGCTTCGAAATGCTGCACAAATAAAAAGAAAAAACAGAACCACACGTCGCCAGCCACCTTTCAAAAAGGTGAATGCAACGAGCGACCTCGGTATTTTGCTGGGTGAAGGAATAGTTGCTTCAGTAACCGGTTGTTGTTGCCGAGAGTTGCTCCCGGTGAAGAGATGAAATGTCAAACGTGATTGCTAATGGCAGCGGCAAACCACACTCACACACACGGTCGACTTTTTCACCAAAAAGGCACAATTTTCTGGACGATCTTTACACAACACAATGTCAAACACTTTACCGACTTTCGATCAGCGAAACACACTTTGATTGCATACGCTTTTCTGCGTTCAAATCAAAAGGTTAATCCTTTGCCCTGACACGGCAACTACTGGTGCAGACATTTTTGCACCCACCAAACATCACCGGCAGACTAGAAATGGGGAGCAGCCACTTTTGACAGTATCTTGCTCCAGTCGGCACGGATGAGGTAAGAGCTAGAGAGAGAGAGAGAGATAGAGAGAGCGCGCTCATGCACGAGAGAGAGAGAGAGAGAGAGAGAGAGTGATGCTTTAAGCGACCCACGTATAACACACAAGGGCGCCTTTCTCTATTCACAAACGTCACTGCGCATGTATTCGTGAGATCCGAAACCGATTGTAGGGGAAACGGGGGCATAACTCGAAGCTCCAGTATTTATTCGCTGTATAAGCCCTACCAACACTACACTATGTACGGTTAGGGGTGAACAATTAAAGCTTATAGAGCAAAAACAAAAGCTTCGATGCTTCCGGGCAAGGTCGTTGACATAGACGTGAACATTTGCAAAACGGTGGATACTAGAGCTTTCGCTTGAGCTTTTGAAATAGGCATCCGTTTGCGTGCGAGTTAGGTCTTTATTAAATCGAGCATGATAAGAGCATGTGACGTAACGAAAAAAAAAACACGTGTTAAGCAGAAAGGGATGAAAATAAATCAATACTGTTCTGACTTTTGCGAACGAAAGATACATCTCGATAAAAATTGATGGCACGATGTAACACCAAATACAACACACCACATTTCCAAAAAGGTCAAATGTCAGCCTGATTTACACACCCCCGTCACAATGATACAGCCGATGATCCAGTTTCGGACAGTTTGTGCTCCACAATCAAGGACGGAAAATGTGGTGATCCATAACACGAGGATCACAATCAGTTTCGTTGTTACGCTCCAAAAGATACTCTTTACCGACGAGTTGTAAGATAATGCGAATCCAAACAAGATGTGGTCCTATTTGGAAAGTCGATTAGGTCTATTGGGAACTAAAATTGAGGTTTGGGGGTGTTTTTTTAATATGAGCGTTATGGGTAGAAAATAAATAATTCGTAGTGATCGATAATTATGTAAGCAATCATGGTCATCAGCAATTAGGTAAGCATGTACTCAATTGTTTATCGATTAGTTGCAACAAAGTACCAATATTCAAATTATTCAACAAGCCTTTGCTTCTAGTAGTAGCAAAGTGGGTGTATTTATAAGATTGCCACAACACTTCCATTACCCCAAAACAATCACTTCAAGTCAGCGTTCTCTGCAAACTCTTACATGTGTTACCCTATGAAAATAACTTTTCGTTTCACCCCGTACCATTTTCGATCGACTTCGGAATGTGCTAGAGCGTATCGGTAAGGAGTGGTTTATATAAAAAAAAACACGGCTGGCCTAACACGATCAAGCATCAAGGCGGCAAGAGGCAGCAAAATGCGCTCTTGATCCCCACCGTGTCGCAACACACAAAGCAGCAGAGAAATGTGACGAGCAAACAAATGAATGAAAATACAACACAGGTAAGCACACAAATGAATATGCAGATGCTTACAGTTGGAGTCCGTGTTGTGCTGCGTTAGGTGCTTCTTGAATTTAATTAACGATCGTCATTACCGTCCAGGTTGGGAGGGTGGTTGTGACAATAAGGAGGTTCTTTTAGAAAAGAAATTAATTTGCATTATGAATTAATTGAATCGTTGAAGACGCGCAATGTGCCGCGCAACAAAAATCTTCGCGATAGTAAGCATACGATCGCTAAGAAATAATTGATCTATGTTCTTGATCAACAGTTTCTAGTGAAGACTGGCGAAGGAATTTGGCCGAGTTTCGATGCCGAGAGATAGTTTCTATCTAGGCAACATAGTTTTTAAGTTGGAGGGCTTTCAAGCAAGACTCCCCCAAAGGAGTCACACACGTGGGACTGTCTGAGTGAACAAGACAACACCAAACACTATAGCCGTACATTGTAAGCTAACGACGTTGGTCGATGTTTCTCTCTCTCTGTATCTCTCTCGCTCATTCGGTTTCTTTCTTAGCGGAACCGGTCAGGACAGTGTGCAGCCGGTCAGGGTCGCCAAAGGTTAGATGGCGGTGGTGTTGTTCCTTCATTCCACACCACGTGAAGTCCTCCCGCAATCTCCACCTGCCAAACGATCGCTCGCACTATTCAGAACGGATCACCCTATGCAGGCGTATAATGATACAACATCCACAACGCTCCACGAGTGCTGGAGAGTGTGTTTTAGAGTATGCAAAAAACAACGGACAAACAAGTTGGGGTCAATTTTTTGTACCTTTCCACTACCTTCCTAGGTCAATAACAATTTGCTCCTGGTGTGGAGTAAGGGTGCGCACGAGAGTACGCGCGTACAGCATGAAAAAGGGTTTTTGCTTCTTTTGATGGGAGGGGCGGTCTCGCTGGACGCTTCTAATATGCTGTCAGCTTACCCTGTAGAAGGTCTAGGATGATTAGCATTTCTTGCCCTCCCCACAACACCTCTCCATCCCCCCTACCGTACACCCCCGGGTACGGTTCAGTTGGTGAAGGGAGAAATCGCTTTATTAAGAGCTGAATCGATGTGTCTTAGGTTGTTTCATCACTATCACTTAATTTAAAACGTAAATGTAACACAGGATTGCGCCGATTCTTAAACATTTTGTTCCTTTCAAGTGAATATAGATTAGATGCTTATGGGTAAAGAAAAATCGGCGATACGTTGTAATTCAATTAAAAAAAATTATTTACCTTCGTCTTCAGATACTTGGTAAGTTTGTTGATTTTCGATTTCGACATCATTTACGCGCTTACGTTTCAATATCGACCACAATATGGAAAGATAAACGAGCGATCGCGAACGGTGATCGACGAGGTTTTTGATTCAACAAGACGTGGGCGTCACTTCCTTTCACAACGTTTTATCTCTAAACCAGCTGCAAGTGACGAAGCTGGTACGAAATCTTGCTTACTTTTTGGTTAATAATTCCGAACACTTTATGCACACAGATATCACAGCACTTAATAAGCTTGCAAAGAGAGCTGTATAGTGTTTAAAATAATACACCACCAGTGTGGCTACTATACCACCGTCGACAGTACCCGCCTGTCAGACGCAGGAAGCTTGTTAAAATCGCAAATAAAGCTGCGCAAGAGAGCATTTGTTGTCACACGGCGACACCGGGACTGAATCATTGCGCAGATCAGCTAAACTAAATTGACACACCGGGAAGAGAAGATTAGCATGAATTGGCATTAATTCGGTACACAAACAAGCAAACACACACACACACACTACTAATCAGACGCACAATTCCGGAGCATTTCACAGTAGTAACCCTTTCGGTTTCTTTCCGACGAATGGATCGAATGAACTAGCTGTAGTTTTTCCCCAGCCCCAGAGCATCAGCTCACCCTGTGGGAATGGAATGTCCCTGAACCACAACGATGACACACACCTGTTCACACACTGTACCACCTGCGAGCTGTACCACGTAGCAGAATGCAGCAAACTAGATTCTTCAGCCGTGCTCGTACACTACGTAGTAAAAGTGACGGTCGTCATTTCATCTCGAGCAAGATGTAACTGATCTGTGACTGTTCAAGTTCAGGGAGAATACAGTGATCTTCAAGATCTAGCGCATCTCGGGTGAGAGATTTATCGTAGTAGTTACGCTCTGCTAAGAGTGCCTTTCTCCCCGCAATGCATATGAAAATGTTGCCGAACCCGAAATTGGTCGAGAGCAGGCCAAACTGAAACGGTTTATTAGGAAATGGTACATTTACACTATTTGGACTCGACGCGAGAGCGATCTCGTCTGTGAAACGAGATGATCCTGGGCATTAGACACTTTCATATGACGGTTCAGCAACGCACTGACAAAGATCCGATCGTGTCTGAGTAGCAGACACAAAATAAGAGCTTATTTTTTGTTGTCCGAAGAAAGGGTAACATAAGGGGGGAAAACTAGCGCACATATCGCACACTATTACACTTTCAATACACATGCGAGAGACTACTGCTGAGACCGATCTTTATGCAGCTTGGCCACACGGTTTCACGTTCGGAAATGAAAGTACGCAAAGTACTCTATCTGCGGCCACTGTTTGTTTCTGTTTCGGTGTTAGCAATGTGCTGCTTCTTGTGGAGCCGTGAATAAACAGGTGTATTTTTTTAAAAACATAAAAAGTGAGGAAAACACTGGCTGAAGGAAACACACTGTACGACGATGTTTACGTTTTGCAAGGTGAATGGAGGCAACAATTCATCATGGGACTTTCCACCACCGAGACGTGCGAATTTGGTCCCTAACATAGGAGCCTGTTTGATAACCCTTGTGAAATAATGTGCACTGTTTAATATACAACACCATACGCACTGGACACACAAGTACAATTTTTCCCCTTGCGCATATAAACACTTGCAAAGGATTGCTCTACCGTTATACTCTACACGTATCACTCTTGGGAACCTTGCTTAGTAATCGTATAACAACATTCAACAAGAAAATGTAAGCAAATATTGCAACTTTGGTGGAGCCTGATCGAGAAAATCCGTTCACTCCTGCACGCGATCGGTCACGGAGATGAAGACAGAATGAAATGGCCAACCAGCCAGCCAATGAAGAGGGTGCGCGCGCACACACGCGCCGCATACGATCGCCGATCGTCGGTGGCCATCGAAGCTGGCGGTAATCATACACACACTCATACACTCGCGTGTGCGCTTACTCTCTTCTGGCTGCTGCACTTGCGCATGTAGCCATCTCTTTTGTTGCCTCCCTCTCTCTCTCGCGCGCTCTCTATTATGGTTTGCAAGGTAAACTGCCGAAACTAAACCGCACCATCTCTTCCGAAAGGCCAAAACAACGGAGGAGAGGAACTGTCCGCATGTGTGTGTGTGTATGTGTGGCTGTGTTTTCTGCTGGCTTAAAGCAGCGGTTTGTTTACGAGTTAGTGTTTAGGTGAAGAAAACAGTTTGAATCATATGCAAGACAACAAAATTCGCAGAGCGATAGCGTGTGTTGCAAAAAATATTAACCTTTCTCGCTCTCTGTCTGTTGCTACAGATCCTCCTAGCCGTACCAGGTGGCCATTTTGCGTTGGATGGAGTTCGCCTATCCGGCTGGGTACGTACCAATGTACTATCCATTTAGTGAAAGAAGGCGAAAACGAGCGAAAATGGTGCGCGCTCTCAAATTCCAACACGACCGATGCGGTTGTGTGGTGTCCCAGTTCAAGGGTAAAATTGCTTCCCCGTACGTATCACTACTAATCCCCATTCGTCCCCCGTCTCTGAAAGGCAGATTGGTGAGGAGCGTACAGCAAAAACAAAAACAAACCGCAATCCGCCTCAACCTCCCATCCCTTCCCCACCCAGAGCACTAAGATTGACATAGAGAGTGATGAATTGGAGCACATTTAACAAGAGATCTTACAACCGAAATAAGGTTTACTGCCGTCTTTTGACACACCGTTCAAGAGAGATTCTTTAAATAGTTACACACAAGCGCACCGGTTTATGGGGAAAAAGGAACCGAAGAACAGGTAGGCCCTTATGGAAGTGTGGTCCGGTACGGCACAAAGCCCGAAAGACGGATTTCCGATGGAAAAATACAACCACCGCAGGGCGACAAACACAAGCAGCTTCTGTAACTTGTTGTTGACCCGGTTTTTTTGTCCATTTCCTAATGCTTTTTGGGAATTTTCCTACAACATAAGACGTTGTAGCGGAAGGTACAGTTGGTGATACAAATTCGAATGCCAATTTGGCAGCACTGTTGGCAAAACATCTACGAGTGCCTAGGTAGCAGTGTGGCAGGAAAATGAGCCCGATTTTATAAGGAAACCAATAACTTCCCTGTAATGATCGATAACGATTACGATGACGATCGCTGATTTTTTTTTACCACACTGGCACACTGTGATTTTATTTACAGTTTTGCAAAAGTAGCTTGTTTTGAGCAGTTGGGCGATAACGCTAAATTCTAGGAATGTGTGTACTTACAAAAGCCTGATACAAGTAAAAAAGCCATCGGCTATTGCGTCTCAGAAATATAGAGATGATAGGCAGAAACTGTCACGCTGCATTTATAAAGCCAAAAAGCAATTAAACGAGATGTTGTGCTCCAATTCTCCCGATGTGTATTAATGTCCAAGAGAAGAGTCAGTAGACTCATGCCATTCCAGCGCAAGTCTGCTGTTTGATGACCGGGATAGTACCTCGAAGGACAGAAGAAGCCTTGGGTAGGAAGCGGTTGCAATATTGAAGAACTTTGGCTACGCTCACCCATCAAGGATGATAACTTTCGAACTGTGCGCTACATACAGCAACATTGTACCTGTGTATGTTTCTATATACAACGATAGCTCTTCGATTTATTGCATCGCTAAAAACATTCACCATTCTTGTGATAGCCATATTTAGCGATCGGTGTGTCGGAAGTTGGGAAATTGCAAGAAGGCAAAATCTGACGACGAATGTAAGCTATCTAGAAAACAGAATGAGTACTAATTGCAATGAGACAGGAAATATTACTACAGGCGAAGAATCCTACGTTTTCAGTCGAACATCAAGTAGTTCTGACATTCTTCCCTAAGATAGTGTAAAAAAAAGTCCCAAGGTACGCATACGCTGCAGATCTGAAACGCAAAGCGGAAATAGTTCTCACGTGGCATCTTGCAGTGCACAATCGAGTCACGCGATCTCCCCACAAAAGCGATGCCTGACTTCCTGGCGAAGAGAACACAGCTCCTCCATGAGAACGTCCTTCTCAAGGTGATATTTCTTTTGGTCCATTGGAAACGATTAATGCCCTGGACGCTTTGGAATGGAATGAAGTGAGATGCTTAATCGATCTATCAAGCAAGTGTGTGGTGCGATGTGTGCCACAAGAAGTGCTAGCCAGAGCAAGATGAGTCAGCTTATTTGTGTACATAATGTATGCATGTGTGTGTGTTTTTTTTTTCAAATATCAATTTTAGTTTCGGAATTCCTTTTTCTTCTTCCCAAGCAAAACTTTACCATATTGAGGTCGTTCGATAGTATGCCTCGGTCAGAAGTGACAATTATTTTGTTGGCTGCAAAGGCTGGAAGGCTGCAAAACATCGTTAATTATACTTCGCACAAGCAATTGCCGCATGTAACAGAGTATTTGCTTGTTTTCTTTCGAAAAAGGCATTCATCCCAAAAGGATCGTTGTCTCATCCGTTTAAAACAACGAAGAAGAGTGAATAAAATGATGGTCTCTGTTGTAAAAACCTGTTCCTTTGGTGCTATTTTTAGAACAGTCAACTGTTTGCGGATGCTTTTTTAAGCCACAAACGGGCACTCCCGTTGTTTTCTGTTCGATAATATTTTACCTTTTACAGCGAGACGGCCACCGAAACAGGTTTTTGGTTGATTTTTTGGCAAAACCTGAGGTGCATCGCAAGGCAGCTTTGTTGACGTTCATACAAGATCACAGCCTGCCCGAGGGGAAGCGTAATTACTGATAATATTTGTTTGAGAGGGGCTTGGCCATTTTTGGTGATACTAGATCCATAACATAATTTTAAAAAAACCGAATTTTGTTGAACTATATTTCCAATCAAACAGTTAATAAATTCATTCTTTTATCTGCAAAACATTGTTTATAACATAAGTTTTACAAAAAAAATATATATTTTTGTTTAATTACATCGCTGACCAAATGTGATCAAACACCGTTGAACTATTAAAACGCAATTCATCCGAAAAATTTAATACGCCATGCATGGGTGTAAACCAGCGTTGATAACCTTTGGCACAACTGGCTGGACCCCCGTGGCATCGGTCATCAACAAACACAGCCTCTTACTCACTGATTATGTCATCGAATTATTTTTACATACTCCGATACGGGATTTTGCTGTTTGCCAAATGAAAGGTCATATAAAGGTACGAGATTTTAAAATGTTTTGTTAATTTTAAACACAATTATCAACAAAAAAATGTACCAAAGTCATTTTGATTTACTTAATGGTGTAGCGAATATTTCATGTATGGACAAAATAAAATTAATTTTGCATGTATGCATTTCTATTTCAGGAGTCAACAAGTTAGCAGTAAGATAACTCAATAAAACCATTTAGAGCAGTCGTTACATGGAACCATAGACGTACTAATGAATTTAGTAATACTACATCGAATTGACATCAAACAGAAACCAGTACGTTCGGTGTTTAACATATCAAAAACGGATCCATTGAATACCAACATGACTATGTTTATGTGACTGTTTGGACGAGGGAGGGAAAACGAACATACATTTCCTTTGATATTTTCTCAATGAAAAGAAGCACAATAAATCAAGCGGTAGCAAAAGAAGCGAACAAATAAGCTGCCTGCGTAATAGAGTAAAAGGGTTCGATAGAAAATTGTCTAAACATTAAACGAATACTATCAAACTAAGGATGCAATTTTGTTTCTAAATGTACACTAAAAGGATGGTCGGCATACACTGAATGTGCTCTAAAAGCTGTGGTAGGAAGCTAATCTTATTCTAAGTGTTCTGTTTGTTCTATTTCCTTGTTAATGATACATTAGCAAGATCATGTATTTCTAAAAAGTGTCTTCAATATTTGTTATTGTTTAACAAAACAAAACAAAAAATGGACAATTAGGCATGTGACTCTGAACACATGTCGTGAAACGATTCTTAATCTATCTGGGATTATTATTGTTTGTGTTAAAAAGAAAACCGTTCCCTTATATTTTATAATTATTTCCATACTTCACAAATGATGTTATAAACAATCAAATGTGATCACTCAAAATACAAATGAGCTATATCTAATGCTCAAAGTGATGTACCATTCGACATGACAGATTAAATGCTCTGTTAAAAAAAAGTTACTATATTACTGTTAAAAACAACAACAAAAAAACATAATAAAAAGAGTATATGGTACAAAACAAAATGGCACTAGTATTCGAGCAAAACACAATTACAGTACTATCAGACGATATTCTCTAACTTGCAACGCTACAATCGAGCAATGTATGGAAGTTGTAATACGTTTGGGGAAAAGATAAAGAACGAGATATATATAGATATATAGAGGCCAGTAAATGAGGCAGAGAATACGGTACGAAACATCAATCGTTGAAAGGTGTGTACGAAAACATTACTACTACAAGTACGAAACATTTGTTGCAAAGTGTGTTGTACATATACGAGATGATTATTGTTTAAGAGAGTAATACATCATTGTATACAGGCATATAATAGTAGCTAAAATGCAAGTTAGTGTGACATTGTACAGCAGATCTAAATATCTGTGGAGTAGTTTCGTTTCAAATTTGGCAATATTTGTTTAACAATTCTAACCTCACAACCGTCCAAATCGTTCGATCCAGTTTGACTTTTGATTATGTTGTAGGTTTTAACGAACGGTGCCTTTAGCAGCTGTTGGGTTAACGTGTTAAAACCACATCGACGACGATGGGTTTTGAAATGATGACGATTAAATAAATTATGAGAAACAAGAGGAAAAGACAAACGAAGAGAGACAAAGACGAGAATTAATTGTTAGTAGAGTTTTCCAACAGCAATTTAAAATCATAGGTTGTACCATCATGGTGTAATGTACCATTTGTTTCGTTTCGTAGATTCAATTATTATTGGAGTCATGTACTGTTAGGTGAAACACTTACCTCCCATGATTCGCGTGTATACTCGGAGATTTCGCCTTCACTGGCAGAACGACCGTCCTGTACAAAGCACAAGATTAGATAAACTCGATAAAATACCCTGACCACGGATAGCATACCTTCGACGGACTGCCAGTTTTCGCCGTCCATTCGGTATCCATCTGGATGAGCTCGAAACCACGTTCTTTGATGGCGGCTTCTTCCAGCTCGCCGTACAGGTGCTGCACCCAGGCATTCAAGAAGCGATACAATTCATCAACCCTGGTGGAAATAAGCGCAGTGGTTATTGACTTTGTTCCATATGCAATTGAATGCTACTACTTACTTATTTTTTGGAATGCTAAACCAATACTCGGGACGCAGCTTGTTTTTGCCGTACGACATTACCGTCGTCGGAAGCGGTGTGTTCTTGCCAATCTTGCGTCCCATGCGCAACCGAAGGTACATCGGCGGGTCCGGGCAAGCTCGGGCCGGTCGTGGGATAAGTTCTATTGCGAGAAAGCGACGAAAGAGCGTGAAATGATAGCGAGAGGTGTGAAACGGCAAAATGTTGACTTGTACATTATTATTTAAATTCCCTTGCCCACATGATTCGAACAAAAGCGGGTGCAAGAGGTGGAAATCATGCATGCATAATTTCGGCGTTAGTAAGCGGTAAAGGTAATGCAATATCATGCAAAGTACACTACTAGCTACATGTGAACGGTGGTGGAAAGGATTAAAATCATTCAATAAAAAAATGTAGAAAGTGATGTTAAAAGTTTATTTATAAGTTTTTAAAGCATACAATATAGGTCCTTATTTAATTAAATGGTTTGTGTTGTTAAGTGTTTAACATTGCAAAAATCAAATAAAAGTTAACAGCAAAACAAAAACATGCATCAAAGGACACGTTTTCATAAGTAAACATTTATATTTAAAATATTAACATGCAGATACTGTTTGGAAAATTATAATTCTTTACACAATACAGGTTCAACTGTTTAGAAACCAAAGTAGACAATCGGCTTGTACTTAGACGAAACATCCACCCCACATGACACAGCATAGATCGTTATGTTTACGTGGTATGGATAAAACACACACATTACAGTGCACAAAAGAGATAGCGACAGAGAAGGACTGCGTAAATGACAGCGGTACAGCGGTCGATAGATGAACAGGACTGACAAGAACAATATGATCACGACAGCAAGTTGAAGGAAGATCCACAAAAAAATATAATGATATGCCCAGCCCAATAGAAGATAAACAATGTTTTTTGTTTTTGTTTTAATCATGAAGCAAACAAGGAACCAGGATGTGTGACAACAGTTGTGAAAAATAAAAAAAGGACCTTCACAAGACGAGTAGCGAATGAGCGCATCACTTTGTGACAGATGAGCGCGTGTGTGTAACCTACCAAGTTTCTCAAGCTGAGGAAACAATGGGGCCTTCACTGAAAGATTGTAAGCAACGGTGGTAGTAGTTGTTGTAGTGATAGTTGGTTCATTTGTTGATGTTTTGTTGTAGTGATGATGATGATTGATATTGGATATTGTAGAAGTAGCAGTAGTAGTAGTAGTAGTAGTAGTTGTTGTTGTTGTTGGATTTGTAGTTTGTGTACAATGGCGTGGGGAATAATGAGTTTGTTGGAAAGCACGCAGAGTATCGAAGGGATAAAGTATGAGCGCAGAAGAGAGATATAAAGAAGAAATATAAAGTGAAAAAGTGTCCAAAATACATATCCACAACAAGAGAGAAACAGTCGAAACACCGAACGAAAAGAAGACAGTTCGTAACCAAAAGAACCAAAAGGGTTTGTTTCAACAGTTCCCCGTAACATCGATATCGATAAGAATACATTTGAACGACTTTCATGAGAAGATACAATCCTGCATGATCTGATCTTAAAATCAAAACTTAAATATTTTATAACTTTGACAAAAATCATAATATAATAAATTAAATATCGCAGTGGTCATATTTCTAGAACTACCTAGTTCGAAACGATGCGCTAACGTGCCGGCTACGTAACTATGACCGGTTCTAAAGTGAGATGCTACTACATTGTATGTGTAATTAACAGAATTAACAGCGCATTGATTTGCAGTATGTTGTAATAAGCGCTATGGCGAATAATTTTGGCAGTCAATTGAACAAATAATGATTTAAGTAATAAAAAACCCAAACAATTGTATAACTAATGCCGTAAATTGTTTTTAGTTTGGACATGAACCCAACAAACTAGCTTTAGACCAGAGAAAGACTATATTGTTATACAAGCGGTAATTTTTTGCAGGCCGCATGTCAATGTAAGTAATTTAAAAAAAAGTAACATAAACAAACTTTTCCATCAAAGAACTAACAGTCAAAGTGAAACAATTGCCAATATCATAAGAAGTGGTAAATTTAAGTTTATCTTTACAGTCGTAAGGGCGTCAAAAAACTACAGGTACGAACGAAAGCATACTTACTGTCAAAGCTGACGAACAGTGTTGGCATATCGTCGATGGACACCATTGAACGGTAATCCAATTTCGGTGGCGCCGGCTTCTGCTTGTTCGCACTACCCTCAGAGGGATGCTGGCGAATGAAGGTTCCGATCGATGATCGTCTGGAATCGGCGAGAGAAACAGATTAGTTAGTGACCGATTGATATACGCAGTTTGGTTTGGTTTACTAATTCCGCTAGCATATACTCTCTACAGGCATAACACATTGCAAGGGAGGAATAGTTTGCACTAAACGGACAGTATTACTACACAATAAAAAGATAAAAGCGTCCCTTGTTCGCGCTTTGTACACACGAGAATGAAGGAACTGCTTTGTTAACGTATAAAAGTTCCATCTCCATCTGTCTCGGATATTCACCGGCGTTACATTAATTTAAAGATAAAAGGGAATCATAAACCTACGCACATACATAGATGAATAATGAAATGTGTAAATATGCTCGTTTCTCTTATACAACAAAAAACATGATCCTATCGATCGAGGACAGTTCAAGCAAACTGAAAAAAAGTCGATGTAGTGTTCTGTCGCTTTCATGATGGATTTTTTTTTACATCTTTTTTAAATGTTTAGAATCATGATAGTGATGTGATACGAAATTATAACATCAATTAAGCTATTGAAATACCACAACTTAAAGAGAAACACACACATTGAAGACATCGAACAGATCATCGTAAATCATAATCTTGACTTAAATTGCATAGTCTCGTTGTTCAAGTCAAGAAGTGAAATTGTAAAACATCAAATAAAGGTGATAAACAAATATGTACAGCAGATCAATAGAGTTTCATAAAGTGGAAACAAAAGGGCACAGAAAACGACAGCGAAAGAGTGACAAAATATGCTATATCTTTGAGGTTTGGTGTTTTCGTAAGTCGTAGGGTGGAAGTACAAATTCTTACCCAGCCGTAACCGACCCCCCTGTTTGCGCTTCGTGCGGTGTCAGTGGCGGAACAGGCGAGCCTCCGGAGTCTTCCGATGGCGTCTTGGACAAAAACAAATTTCCGCCCAGCTCCGAAACCAATGTGATGGGTGAGCTTTTTAGTTTCGAGGTGGGTTTTTTATGTGGCGTGATTTCCCAGAGTGATAGAAAAGGTGGTACGAAGTTGAAGGGAATTTGGCATCAATTTACAAGTATAGTATGTTGCAAAGTTTGGCCGTGAGGGACCGTGAAAAACCAAAACAAAAACTAAACTTTGAATTAACAAAAAAAAAACACAAAACCCAAAGTATAATAAAACCCGTGATACTCTGTAATATCGTCGGTAAGGCAAATGTGCACTGTTAACATAACATAATGCAAACATAAATGCGTTCAGTTTGTGTTTTAAATATTGAAACAAAAATAAATGTGCTGGTGGTGGCGATCAAAATTGTAAGAACACTTTGTTAAGAATTGTGTGGAAATTGTTATAAAACTGTGCGGCTTTGCTTCTTAGAAAGTCGGTATCACGAAGAAACATGTTAGCATGTTTTGAATGTGCATGAAAATCAAAACTTAAAAACAAAGTATTTGTTCACATTGTGACGATATTACCCTGGACCTACCTGGAAAATACTTTTGAAAATACGCTCTGATTAGAGTCACCAGTGTTTGGTGCTGATTCAATCGAATCTGACTTGTGGCTGCTGCTGCCACCTTCACCCGTCAATCCTTCAACCCAAGCCAGTGGGTAGGAGAGCCGCTTTAGCATCTAAAATAATCAAAACACATTCATTAGCTTGGAGTGCTTCAAACTACCTCTACCTATATTCGGTTAACATCTACCTTGTTCTTTTTCGTTTCGCCACCCTTGTCGAGCGATCCGGATCCGGCCGGACCGGTAGCACCGTGAGGGTCGTGCTCATCGACGCTGAAGCTCACGCTAGATGTCTTCTTACGTCCACCGGCATCGGACGTCAACGTAGACAGGGTGCTCTGGTGTGTGGAGGACACTAACGAGCTGCTGCTTCGTGGTGAGCTATCGTGTAAGTGGGTCGGTGCAATGGTTAGCGGTGGGACCCAGTCAGCGCTCAACACAATGTCCGCATCGCTGTACACCTTTTTCGCTGCGATCGGTGCTACAATGGGGATGCTGGCGACCGAACTGGCCGCACTACTACCACTGCCACCGGTGGCACCCGTCGTCAATGAGGATCCATGTGCCGGGTCACGGATATCGATGCCAGAATCGTGGCACGATTGCTTTACCAGCTGACCGTCCCCACCTGCCTCGGCGATCGGTGGAATCGGAGCATGGTGTGCACCGGGGCCCGTTGTACCACCGATTGAGCTAGCACCGGCTGTTGAGGAGGATGTGGCCGTTGCACCGCTGCCTGTGCTTGCCGCCTCTTCGTCGTCCAGAGATCTTCGAGATGATGATTGATCGCAATAACACTTTAATCTATACTCTCTCCGGTTTATGGAGCATGTGTAACATCGAAGAATGAAAGCATGATGCGGGAGGAGTGTGGCAAGATGGGATGGCACATGGAATGGAGGATGTAATGCGGGAGAAACGGAAACGAAAGCAGAAAGGATGAAAATAAAATAATGTCAAGAAAACGGTAAAATTTTAACAATATCTTTACATTAATCAAGAAGCTAAACCCATTTTTATACTTATTTTGACGAAAAATTGTGCTTGTTACACGAGGTTCACCAAATATGGTTAGCAAAGGAAAGTATTTATTTTCTTGTCGACCAATGAACAATGAAATATTGTTAGTAAACTTTACCAATGAAAGTATAACATGCAATGTGGACGTGCAGATGTGATGTGTTTGGATTGAGACTTGAAGAAAATGGAATGAATTGTTTCTAACCTGTCCTTGCTGGGGATTGCCCAGTGCTGGTCGAGTAGGCTTCTCCGCCGCTCCTCCAGGGAGCGCATGGTGGGATCCTCTAAGATACTGTTGGTCTTGGTTTGGTCAGTCTTATCGCCTGCCTGCTTCTGCTGCTGCTCGTTCGAAGCACCGGCACTGTGGTCGAGGGAATTGGGCGTGTGAGACTGGGAGGAGTCGCGATCGTACGGCAGAAACATCGGTGGCTCCGTGGACGATGGTTTCGGTTCTACCGAGCTGCCGCCACTCTCCGTCGAATCGCCGTGCAGGCGCTGCAGATTGTTTGGCGTCACTAGGTCACGCTCGAACGCTTTCGGGAACGCGTCTCCGTCCCGCTCGTTGCTCGAGCAGATCGATTCCTGATCGTCACATCCTTCCACCGAGCCCACGCCTAGCTCCGGAAACGTTTCATCCTTCACGAGCAGCGAGTCCTTGCCGGGCGAGTGAGTGTCACAACGCGAACACGGTTTCTCCACCGGTACCGGATGATAGATTTCAGCTTTCTCCGCCGTTTCGTTACCACCAGCCGCACCCTGCACGCGCATATGTGCAATGTCGTTAAATATGGCCGCATTCACGATAAATTCCATCGGTGCGATAACACCGTAGCTTTCCGGGCCATGCTCGATGACTAGCGGGTCCGACACGTTCGGATCGAACATGACGGCATTCGGGGTGACGAGCAGTACGCCACCAACCACTCCCTGACCATCGGTAATGTGTCGCACGTTTATCTTCAGAAAACGCTGTATGGTGACGGGATCATCGTCATCGCCACCGGTCGCACTGCCGGTAGTACCACCACCTCCACCTCCGCCACCGCCGGCACCACCGCCACCACTCTGTGTGTTTGGTGATGCGACACGCTCGATGTGGCCCGGCTTTGGCGATCCCGGGCGAAGTCCTTCCAGCAAATCTAAAATAAAAAAAAAACCAAAAATGAATATCCCATTTTAGTATCACGTTGCATAATTTTGCGATAAAAAATCTTAAAGGAAATGATTCACTGTGTTGTTCTACTTTTGCTGGCTTCGCTTAATCTTTGAAGCAAAGAAACCTCGTTCAACTTGGACTGCCCACTTGGTATGTGTCAATAAAACAACAACCCGGGAATGCAGTGTCGTCAGCAGCACGGTAAACAAACTGTGACAAGGAATGGCACCACTTTTACAAACCTGATAACTTGTCGCGCAGAAAGGTAACACCGAAATCCATTGTCCACGATTGCATTCTCTAACTGGATGATTATTTGAATAATGCAGTTCCGAACGTCACTACTTCAATTCGCACATCTTCGAATAAGCGAATTGTTTGATTGCAATTTCAACACCACGCCGCTACATTACTGGGCGGACGAACCGTCGCATCTGTTCAGCGTAGTCCTATTGGGCAATTGGAACAGCGTAGTGTACGTACGATCAGATCAAAAGCATTACAAATACAACCGGCTGTCCGACCCAACCATGATCGCCGCCACATCATTTGCGACACATTACATGTATATATGCGTATGAATTGCAATTGTGTTGGAAGGCAAAATTAACACAATCCCATAAAGATTCTTATTTTCAGCGGTTTCAAACGTGTGTGTGTGCGTGTGAGAAAAAGGTTCGCTTTTTCTTATCATTGTTGTCACACTCGGTTCGTCATGTGGGATACGGATATGCCGCCAAATCATTTTCAACATACCATTAGGCATGGCTGTAATGCCACGAGTGTCAACAGAATAAGACCATTACATCACGAATAATTAGTAAAGCGATAATAATTAATGCGACATTCTTTTAAACAATAATAATCTGTTCTCGATCGCGGATCGCATCGTAGTTGTAATGGCATTTTAATAGTTTGTATATCGTGGATTTTACGTGACGTGGTTCTTTATCGATTATTTTCATACTTTCGTTCATATGATTTAAAGCGCATCTAAAACTATAATATCTTTTTTTTTTTAATTGACTTGGTGAATAGTTCTGGCGAAACCGAAACTCTCCAAATTAATGATGCTCCCAATGCTTTGAGAAACATCGGCTATTTGTTTCTGCCTTTCAACTCTAGCAACAATTCATATAATTCAAGGAACACCATCTGTGTTTTGGCTATGAGCACACAAGCGCAAAATTACAACGGATGCACTTTGCTTTTGCAATAAACACATCATTGGTCTGCACATTTGCCTGCCAGTGTGCCTGTGGCATCAGTGGCAATGCGTACACATAATATCTTTCAAACAAGCACTTACCTCCATTTTTGCAAAACACCACCGTTTTCAACATTTGATCAAATATTTACATCAATTCTCACACTATGCCATGGGCAGCCAATACGTGCCGTGTCGGTCACTTATATTGCTGCTCTTTGCATGCAGATAACTAATACACAGCCAGAATCATCGGCTAAAAGTCGTAACTTGGGAATGCGAATCTAAATACAATTCGCAAACTGTTTCACACTGCATCGGATGCACCTTTTATTACAAAATTACATTGAACAGCTGCGTGGAAAACAGCAATCGGAAAAGAAAACAACAAACACACAAATACACGTTGTTTTGACAGCGGGGCGTTTTTCGCCACATATTTCGCCCGGTCGTGGCGAAGACAGCAATACCACAGTTTATATCGCACTATGGACCAATGCGCACCACAGTTTAACTTTATTCATAAAGTTGGATATTTTAAACTTGAAATAATTATTTTGCCTGATTTGTATACTTCCACTCCACTATCGATTGCACAGAGAGTTTTAACATACCTTTTTCGTCCTGTGACAAATCTTCCTGTGAACCCTTGCGGCGGCCATCGATGGGACTGTTGGAGGAACGTTCCGTGCTGGCATCGGATTCACCATCCGCGCTCGTTTTGGCATTTTTGTCCGGCACGAGCAACTGCTGCCCGGAGTAGATGAACGAACTGGCCAAACGGTTCAGCTGGGTCAATTCTGACGGGGTCGTATCAAAGCGGGCCGCCACAGATGTCAGCGTGTCCCGGTCCTTCACTGTGTACGTAATTGTGGGTATCGTGGGCATCGATCGTTTCTTTTCGCCATCTGGAAAAGTTGTAATGTTGGAATTAATTTTAATGTAAACCAGCAGCTCACCGAAACGGCTTAAGCATGTTGATTGGAACGTTTCTTTTACACCTTGCCGGGAAACTTTAACACTTTGCCTTGACTGCTGAAAGCTCCACAAGCTGTACGATGGGTCAATGTGCATTAACGTTGTGCAGCAGGTCAACCGTTTCGTATAGACAACGATAAATCCATACTGCAGCAAGGGCTTTTCTCGGCGACACATTATAAATGTTTTTCTTTTTGCCTCTTCGATACCAGAGCTCATGATTACACCGACGAGCGAATCGAACCGTCTTCACTCGTCAAACTCTACGGATCATTTGGACCTCGGACGGCCACAAGAATATGCTTGTACGTTCCCACTTCTTTCAAAGACTACACTGACTCCACGAGTAAGAGTTTTAATAAAATTGCTGACAAAAGCATACTCTGTGTTTTAAAAGTAGCTCATATTTGTTTGAAACAATGTAAGAAGATCGCGCTTAGAAGGGCATGGAGAAGCGAGTGGGAAATGTAAATAAAGATCTCCAGAGTAATGGGCACCGTTCTTGCCCTTCCAGACAACAGTGTGAAAGCCATGAATGAGATTGTTCTATCTAACATGCCAGCAACAACGTTGCGCTGGTCCCATGAATCTGCTTTATGTTTGTTTATTGATTGCTGGTGCTTATGTCACCGAAGCATCGGCCACACATAGTATGCTATACCAAGAATCACCACCGCGCAATAGTGTAAGCAGAATTTTTGTTTCCTGTTTCACCGATCTGGAACTGTTTTTGGTTGGGTTGGGTAGATGCTTTAAAGTTCAACATTCAGGCCCTTTCAGCGTGACTGAAACGTTTCAGTTTTAGAAAACAAAGTTGATGCCAAACATTACCTTTTGATAGTCGATCGATGCTTTCGAATCTGCCCTCGACCTTCGAGCGCAGCGAATCTAGATCGAACGGTGCGGCCAGTCCATGATCGACACTCCTGGATTTGCTCCTGTTTTGTGAGTAACGAAAGAAACAAAAAAAAAGAAGAAGAAAACCATTATTCGTTGTGAACGCTTACTGGTATGTATCGAATGCCAACAAAACGGCACGAACGGCACGTTTCATTCGGCTATTCGTCACGCCAAACTGGTCGTAATATAGTCGTACTATAATTCACTTAAATAGACACTAAAGATTGTGCCTTTTTTTTCAATCGCGATAGCGATTTGAAACACTCGATAAGATCACACGAAAGGTATAATACAAGCAGGTAAAATAAAACAAAAACCATACCACACACATGTCCTACGGGTGTACGTGCTTTGTGTAATATTGACATTTAAGTGCAAAGTAAACACTTTTACTACGGTCCGCTACTTACTTGATGCGTCTTCTTGGATGGAATAGATTTATGATAAGTTTAAATGAGTAGTTAAGTTATTCACATACATGGTTGCGATCTCTAAAGTAAAAAAAACAATACTTTTTTTATCGTAGCTTCAATCAAATCATAACCAAATAGAAAGAAGAACCAAATAGAAACATTGCATTAGTATGCGTAAAAATGAACCTTTTAGAACGGATGATAACTAAATTATCACCATTTTCAATTAACGAGCACACATGCGGTCCGCTTTACTTTTGTTTTGATTTACCCAAATTGCTATTTTTATCAAATTTCGATTCGATGGTGAGCAAAAACAGATCACATGTTAATCGGCAATGCAGTGGGTTCGATAGGGCGCAGAATTAAGTGCTCACGACATACCACTCTGGGCGGTCAGGTGCGAAAATGTGAACATGCGGCACGGATAGAGTGAATGTACACGAGGAAGTCACAATTGCTAATTGGATAATTACAATGATCACAGTGCGACCGTTGTATCCTGCGGCTTAATACCGTTGTCTGTCTTCAGGCCGTTATTTTTAACCTGATGGTATAGTGGGAGCTTACAGTTTAAATGAGATATAATAGTAAGCTTTTTGGAGAGTCTTTCTTACTAAGAGAAGGGCTCTAATGTACATTACTAGCAACTGATGAAGATCGTACCCCATTATATGAATTAAAAATACTGGGACCATGTTTTCAGTATATCTTTTCATTCGGACGACTTTGAAATCATTCTTAAACTTCACCGATCATGACATCCAATGTCGAAGACATCGAGGTCTTTGAGGTTGTTGGATGCTGTCTGGCATACACTACAATAAAAGGAGTAAACTTTACCCTAACAACCGACAACATGTCACTCTTGACATTAATAGTGACACCTACCGCCACTTAGACCGCGCTGCAGAGAGTACATAATTGACAGATGCATCCATTTACCTTCTGTATGGTAAGCCCTGGTTGACTACCTAGGGTATGGATATTTAAATTGAACGAGAATGAATATAACGTTTCACTGCTGCACGATCCAATTGAGCGACACCGCGCTCTACAAAAATCATCTTTCCAGTTACCTTTCAAAACAATCTATGCTCATGATACATTAATCTTCAAGCAACAAAAAATCATACTAGTAAATTTGATTTATAATGCCTTTGTGCTTCATTTGATTTTTTTTTTGTTTGACGAACCACCACCATTAAGATGATGACCTCCAGTGTCGCACGAATGGCAAGGAATGAGATCTCCCCTTCGCATCTCTTTCCTTGAGAGTTACCATCGGGGTTCATAAATCATGGCATCCGCCTGGCAAGTGTGACTTTTTGATGGGGTGAAATTCCTCCACTTTGGTTTTGTCTCTGAAGAGCAGCAGGCTGGCAGAATTTAAATTCTACTTCCATCTTAGTTGATCCTTTGCTTCTTCACCTATCAAGTACACTACGGTAGCGCATTTTCATACTTCATCGTTTGCTTATCGATCACGACTCGCACTCATCTCTTCCCTTTTTGTCTGGTCACAAACAGCATGAGCCAGTGACCTGGTGGTTGACTGTTCGCGGTCACTATTTCAATGAGACAGTATCTCGTTGGTGGAGGGGATGAGATAGAGATAGATAGATACCATACGTGACCATCGAGGAAATTTTTTGCACCGCATTAAACCAGATTTATGCTTCCGGTAGAGCACGATTAACTTGTCGTACGCACTCACTTCCACAACTCCCTCTCGTGCATCTCGGTGTAGTATATGTAAGCTTCCCATTGCCGGTAGAAAACCAGCGCAGAAATCGACTTACCGAGCACGCTACACTACAGGTCCTAGGCGCATCGGCAGCGAGCACTGGATGAGATGAAATCAGCACTATTATAGCTGGCAGGCTTCGGAACCAGTGTGCTTTTTAAATGGAATGAATGACAGTCACTGAGCGTTGTCGCACTGCTGTGCCAATCTTGCCACAGCCACTGTCCCGACACCGAGTATCGAGAAGGGCAACAACACCTGATGGCTGGCGGGTGGCGTGAATCAAGATAATTATAACACAAATTTGACACGATCAGTAGCTACGAGCACTGCGAACAGTGGATGCCGCTGATGTATGTGGCGTTGTCGTAGGACAAGTTTGTCCCCGTAAACGCACCAGCCAGGTGGTGCTACTCGGTGATACTGCACTGCACTGATCCCTTCCTTTCCTGGTCCCCTCCCCTGGTCGAAGGTTACTAGCGGAGGGGGCGCTCTAGAATCTCTACAATCGGTATCGGTAGTAGATTTAACGCAATCGATAGTACATTAGTAAGACACTGCCACTAAGGAAAGGGAAGGCGAACCTTTAGACGAATGTGTGTAGTACTGTGACCTGTAAAGG
This sequence comes from Anopheles christyi, assembly GCA_000349165.1. Lineage (NCBI taxonomy): Eukaryota > Metazoa > Arthropoda > Insecta > Diptera > Culicidae > Anopheles > Anopheles christyi. The sequence goes on along the minus strand of KB697149.1, from coordinate 2,096 downwards.
AAGCGTAGCATCTGGCACGAAAGGGTAGAAAAATGCGGTTTACGAGATAGTGGCGTGGTGCAGTGCAATATGCGGCGGAGACAAATGATGAACTAGGCAGGTAGAGATCGACAAGATATATGTGAGGAGCCACTGCCTTTCATTGGGTGTGTGTTCATGGCTCACACACACGCACTGGGGGAGTGGGACCGCGAGAGAGAAGGGGTAGGTGTATTGATTAAAGTGAAAGATCTTATCATCTGACGTTAAAAGCGATCAAGTTGTCAGCTTTGTTCGAGGTCATCTCGAAGCGCGTACAATTCGTCACGATTGACTAGAGCCTTATAATTAAATTATGCACGATAAATCTGTCAATCCGTGACGTTCCATAGCTTGCGTAGCAAAAGAAGGAAATATCGCCTTAAAAAGGGAAATTAACCGAAAGTAGTGAGCAACGCCACTGCCTCAGAGCAGGACGTTAGGGTCCGCATCAAAGCTCCAGTCATACCAACTGAAAATGGTTTTGTGCGGTGTTACTACTGTTCCGCATGATTGCAATTTGGGCATGTTGCCCGATGGCGTACAGAAATGTGTTGGAAAATACCGCGTTGGTTACGAGTTACCGGCATTGTGTTGGTACCAGTGAAGGAGCCCTTTTTCAGAGCGAGGTGCGTAATATGCGCACATGCGACCAACGGGCATTGCGTATGGCTGAAAACTTTTCAAGTTCAAAGCACCCAACACCGTTAATGCCGATTGAAATACGATTTCAAGCAACCGCCCATTAACAAAGAGAGCCGTCAGAGGGAGCCGTTTTCGCAGGCGATTGGCCGGAAATTGATCCCAATCGGTAACGATCGAGCAGAGCGAAAACCGCAAAACTCGAGTGACATTGAACCTATACGGAAAATGTTGGTCCGAACGGACTAGTTCCTAGAGATGGTTTAGTATGCTGTTGTCGTTTCATTTCCACGATGGAAAGTTTCTCTAACAATCTGAAAACAAGTAGTTTGCTCCACTATTTCATCTTTTGACTGTTGTTTGAAAGCAAACAATTGTTAAAACCTTTTCAGTTGCACTGGTTCGTACTGGCAATTGCGGAAGATCTCGTGCTTCAAACAGTCTGTGAACACTCTTATTACAAGACAATCCTAGATGAAGGAGATCTGTTCAACAGAAAATGAATGAGATTGAATTGGGGTTACCTTTCCCTTAGTTTCAAGGTTTGCAATAGCTTAGCAAAAAATTAAACATGATGCAAGACGGGCAGACGAGCTTCTAAAGAAGTGGTGCTAACAACGTCAGATTGAAAAGTGAACTGATCTTGATCGGGGTGACTGTGCGGAGTAGCATCGTCCGATTTTTTTATTGATGTGATATTTAGTGAAGAGTTCTATTGAAGGGCATTCGAGAGCTATAAGATCTCTACTGGAATATTATGTGAAAATATGCATATCAAAGCATTGCATTTTTTGAATAATGAAATCTGAATGACGTTAAAGATGTTTTGGCAAACTCTTTGGCAAATAAGCTTGCTGTTTCAAATGGCAAGACGAACAAACGTATTCTTACTTCTTAGAGTTCACTTCAGTGTTCTGTTAGTTTGAATTAAAGTGAATCTAGGACTTTGTACGCTTTATTACTCGTGGCTTCGGCTGTGAAAAGGTTTGGCACAATCCCACTCGCACCATGTAAGGGCTCTGCGGCACCACCATGTATGCCATGCATGCAGAAGAACTACAGGATATGTAAATATGAAGTTTCCCAATGTGCAAAGGAAGTACATTCGAACGGTACACGTCCGCTCCAGGCCGCGTACCTTGCGGGACCGGAATAATTATTCACGGAGCCGCAAATCGGTGTTAGTCTGCCGCTCCGGGACATTATTGCAAACCTCCTCCCCGGTGGTAAGGTGGTAAACAAATCCCGAAGGTTATTGACAGTGTGTCATTCCACAAATCGATCGACCCCTACACACACTTTTACCCCTGCGGCGTGCAATTGTTTTCGATTAGACACAGTTACGCACCGAGCGCATTGAGTAGGATGATGTCAAGGTGAGATGGGTATGGGTAGACAACAGATTTCTTTATAAAAATATATATATATATATATAT
>KB697148.1:0-10616 GCA_000349165.1 Anopheles christyi | reverse complement strand
TACTTTTTTTTCATTTTTATTACTTTCTTTCTTCTTCCTTACATTACAATCAGTCGATGGATGAGAAACAATGAAACGAACTGAAAAACGGTATGGTAGCCCACTTTGCTCGATAAGTCTAAAGGTTTACCATAATATGATCGAATGATCGAATCTTGAAATCGCAGAGTAGGAGAGCAGGCAGTGTGTGTGTGTGTGTGTGTGTGTGTGTGTGTCTCGATGCTTGGTGTAAATAAACACAAAACACACAACAATCGGGAATATCGTGCAGGGAAAACGTAAAACAGGAGACATGTTTTTCCATAAAATGCAAATCGACATCTGATTTGGACGACAACGAAAATATTTGTTTCTACAATGAAGAATGTACTAAGCCCTTATTCGTCGGTGCGCGCTGCGGGAATGAATCAACTTTTTGGACATGGTATCGTTTAGTGCATTCGTATTCATCATTTCTCACTACGTTAAGGGAGCGCAGATCAGACAATGAGACGTTTAATGTAAGTGTTTCAAACCTACAACAACGCCACCCATCGGCCCGCGTCTTCAAATTATACCTATTTTGCACACACGCATGGAACGAATTGGAACAATCGTGACAAAAAAAAACACTATCCTCTCCAGTTCTGGTTATCCTTGGTAAGGTGGTGTGTTGTTATTGTTCTTGATGGTGGTAGACTCTACACATCATTCCCTGACTGCTTGGAAGGGCCCATTACAAACACACATCACCTTAACTAATCCCTTTTTTCTGCTAATTGAGAGCTCCTTCCTTTAACACGACAGCCAGGCTCATTAAGTATTACTTCTAGCATTGATTGCGCGCGCTCCTCTCGCTCAATAAATAAAAAGATTGGAAACGATTCGTTCTACACAACACTCTACACTGCTAAGTGGATGACAACAAAAACGTGTGTATGTGTGCATTTGGGAGAGCATCACTCATCTAGAAAATAAGATGAGCCTCACCACACGAACGCAAAACGTGTCGTTGCGCGCCATCCAATCCTTCTCGTTGCGCACTGCGCCCGGGAAAGGAGAGGACGTATAGGACACCACTTCTTCTTCTTACTACACGCTGATGATGAGGACGATTACTATGAAGTTGTGACTCCGAGGGACGTTCGAGTATAACACGTATAATCTCTTCTAGTCCATGTTCCGGAGAGACAACGAATGGAGTGTGGTGAAAAGCGATTGAAATTATGCATTCCTGGCGGAATGTTAGGTTGTGTACCGTCGTTTTGAATGGAAGGTGGTGTTGCCTTCGCCTTCGGGGCCTTCGCCTGCTTTCACTTACAGCTCATCCTTCAGCTCATCATCCTCTTCTCCGCCTGCCGGTGGTGGGGCACCGCCACTGCTTGCGTACAGCTTGGCAATGATTGGCTGCACAATGTCTTCCAGTTCCTTTTTCTGCTTTTTGTACTCTTCCGCCTCGGTGTCCTGGTTCTCGTCCAGCCACTTGATCTTCTCGTCAATCGCTTCCTCCATCTTGGCCTTGTCGTCTTCCGATACGCTTGCGCCAAGCTTGTCCTTCGAGCTGAGCTGGTTCTTCAGGCTGTATGCGTAGCTTTCGAGCTCGTTACGGGCCTCAACTCGTTCCTTCAGCTTCTTATCATCGTCGGCAAACCGCTCGGCATCCTTGATCATGCGCTCGATGTCGTCCGGCGTCAGTCGGTTCTGGTCGTTGGTGATGACGATCTTCTCCCGGTTACCCGTACCCTTATCCTCGGCCGACACTTGTAGAATACCGTTGGCATCAATCTCGAACGACACTTCGATTTGCGGGATGCCACGTGGTGCCGGAGGAATACCGGTCAAATCGAACTTGCCGAGCAGATGGTTGTCCTTGGTCATCGGACGTTCGCCCTCGTACACCTGGATCGTGACGGTGTGCTGGTTGTCCGAGGCAGTCGAGAAGATTTGCGATTTCTTCGTCGGTATGACGGTGTTACGCGGGATGAGCTTTGTCATCACTCCACCGACCGTCTCAATACCCATAGTGAGCGGGTTAACGTCGAGCAACACGATGGCATCGGTGTCCTGTTCGCCCGACAGCACGCCAGCCTGGACGGCCGCACCGTACGCAACGGCCTCGTCTGGGTTGATACCGCGGGATGGCTCCTTGCCGTTGAAAAACTCCTTCACCAACTGCTGCACCTTCGGGATACGGGTCGATCCACCGACCAGCACAATCTCGTCCACGTCGTTCTTCGTCATATCGGCATCCTCCAGCACCTTGTGCACTGGCTTCATCGTCGAACGGAACAAATCCATGTTCAGCTCCTCGAATTTGGCACGGGTAAGCGTCTCACTGAAGTCATCGCCCTCGAAGAACGATTCAATCTCGATGCGCACCTGGTGACTGGCCGAAAGAGCACGCTTTGCCTTCTCCACTTCACGACGCAACTTCTGGACGGCGCGGTTATCCTTGCGAATGTCCTTGCCCTTCTTCTTCTTGTACATCTTGATGAAGTGATCCATCACACGCTGATCGAAATCTTCACCACCGAGATGAGTGTCGCCGTTCGTAGCCACCACCTCGAACACACCGTTATCGATGGTCAGCAGCGACACGTCGAAGGTACCACCGCCCAAATCGAACACCAGCACGTTCTTTTCGCCATCCAGGTTCTTGTCCAAGCCGTAAGCGATGGCCGCAGCAGTCGGCTCGTTGATGATGCGCATCACCACCAAACCGGCGATCGCACCAGCATCCTTTGTGGCCTGTCGCTGGCTGTCGTTGAAGTAGGCTGGAACCGTGATGACCGCATTCTTCACAGAGTGTCCCAGGTATGCTTCGGCCGTTTCCTTCATCTTGCCTAGCACCATCGCGGAGATTTCTTCCGGTGCAAATACCTTATCGCCCTGGCCGGTCGATACTCTGATATGCGGTTTGGAGTTCTTTTCGATCACCTTGAACGGCAACAGCTTGATGTCGTGCTGTACTGTGTGGTCAGTGAACTCGCGGCCAATCAAACGTTTCGCATCGAACACCGTGTTTTCCGGGTTTGTCGTCAGCTGGTTCTTGGCGGCGTCACCGATCAGACGCTCACCATCGGCCGTGAATGCCACGTAGGACGGGGTAATACGGTTACCCTGATCATTGGCAATAATTTCCACTCGTCCGTTCTTGTACACACCAACGCACGAGTAGGTGGTGCCGAGATCGATACCGACTACCGTGCCGATGTCCTTGTCCTTTTCTTTCTTTTCCTCCGCCGAACAGGCCAACACGGCCAGTACGACCACCAGGGCCGACTGTTTCAATAACTTCATTGTTGATTTACTGATAGAGAGTAGAAGAGAACAAAATACCACACCGAGGGAAAATTAGGAACAAGTTATCAAAATAATTAACTTTAAAATGTGTAATGTGAGGACAAACTTTCACGATGCTTTCCTTCCTAGCAGCCTACTTTGGAGGTTGTCAAATGCGAACCACGTGTAAAGATTTACGAAATTTTAAAACAATTAACACGCACAACAGAGCAACTTTCAGAAAATAAAAGGATTATTAAGCGGATATAAATCGAAATAACCGCTCTCGGAGTAGTACAATTAATCTTTCCATGCCACATAATCAAAATCGTACAGCCGCCATAAGGCCACGTCAGTGCTACCGGAACCCATTGAAGCTTGAAGCGGCGACCGTAGTGGCGGCACTCATAGTGACTTTTGATGCTCATATTTTCAACAAATTCCTTATAAAGCAGGAGCAAACCTTAGCCCATTGTCAGGCCATTCGACTACTTAACATACAAATCACGTTATCTTTCTTTTCTTCGCCAAGAACACAAAATTGGAAAACAACCGTTATGTCTGTTGACCCCATTTACGCTACACAGCAAAGGGAAGGAAAATTTCGTGCCTCCATACAATGACGAGCGCTTAAAAACTGTATTTTTCCCAAATATTCACTAAAATTGTATAATCATCCGTAATAACACGATTGTGCACTAAACGCAGTACCGGAAATTTTCTAGAAAACTCACTTACTGAAAACACCAGAATTGATTTGTCTCCCTCAGAGCAATCCGACTTTCTACCTCTACGGCGTCGTATCTTCTACCGCAAGAGCCAGCCTATTCCTTGCTGCTAATGCTCCAATTCAAAAAGAACACGTCAACCTTTAAGCGCGTACTACCTATCTCTTTCTCCCTTCACTATGAAACCGTTACTAGCAAACAGGGGAGCTTTCTATCTCTTTTTACTCAGTCTACCCTGGGCGCATCCAAAGCACCGTAGACTGTACTTGGAATGTGTGTACGAAAAATGGCCTCTTTTCGTGCTACCATTTTTTTCGCGGATACTACTCCCGTTCCACTTCCTCCCAATCCACACCCCCTGGGAACATACAGGATAAATCCTTCTAGAACGTTCGGTTTACCGGGCGGCGTATCCTACACGCTATGCGAAACTGTGTTCTTTTTCGAATCGGCAAATAAAATGGACATCAAAGACTTGTCTCATCTATTGCTCTCTCACTATTGGGTAATCTACACTATCCATCTCGTCTATTTTCTATCGGCTCACACATAGCGCGCATCCTACCGGCACATTGCACAACTCTCGGCTAACAGAATACAATAGAACGGAAACTTCCAACTTACTTTCTTTAATGTTTTCCACAATATGGATACGGTTCACGAGGTAAACTGGCACCAAACTAACGGGACTATTACACCCTTGGAAAATCTACGAATCACCGTTTGCACACAAATATCGTACCGTCTCGAGTTTCGCTTGTCTATTGCTGAACTGGAAATGATTCCTGTGCTTCCACTGCGCCCAGGCTTTATTGTTCGTAAAGTACACGTCAACCTTAACGCCGACGGTCAATTCGAGAATGCATGACGTGTATAAATTGAGGCGATGGTTTGGCAAGATGCAGACCGGCAACGTATGACGTAAGTTGGTATGGGTGAGATGTCTAATTCATTAGACAAGCAGAAATGCGGAAATTATTCATGCCTTTTTCTGTTTCCAATCTATACCAAATGGCCAATCATGCGGTAAGCATTCATTTGCGTGTTATAAAGCTTTTTCATATTATCGTAAGTGTTTCAGTATTACAGCTGTAAGCTTATAGAGCAACGCCTTATCTTTGCACGACTGTGACCGGACGGACATTTGCAACACAGGCAGCATGACATATTACAATACGAGGCATCGTTTAAACAACTTTTCTATTTCTTTTGCAGAAAACACGAGCTTAGAGAACATTTTTTCGAAATTTTCAGTAAAGAAAGCATGAAAATTTATAAAGGAAAAGAGAATGTCCTGCATTCTTCTGCCTAAGTGGATATCTCAAAATGGCATCCCAAAACAAAATGTGAAGCAACCTGCCGTAAGCTAACAATACATCTTCATTCCACTTTCCGCTTCGAGTGAAATGTAAACAACTGAGGAAAACAGGGACATTTTTATCTATTCCGGAAAAGCTGCCGACATAATCCTTTAATCCTATTTGTGAAACAATATTCAACTACGATCGCGCTTCAAAATGCAGCGCAATCTAACCCAATCAAAGGAAGCGCTCCTGAAATCCTACAATTCTCGGCTGAAAGAGGACATTCGGAGTATGCGGGAAAATTTTGAAGGTATGAATTTGTAGAACCCCTCGTTCCGTTAGATTGCTCGTGCCTTATACGGTCAGTGTTTTATTACAGAAATTATACGACTTGCCAAAGGCGAGAATGATACGCAGTTGTCCAAGATAACGCAATGCGAGCAGGACACGTACGAAACGCAGGTCCGGGCGGCTAACATTGTGCGGGCTGGCGAGTCGCTTATGAAGCTCGTGTCCGACATCAAACAATATCTCATCCTCAACGACTTCCACTCGGTTAATGAAGCTATCTGTAGCAACTCGACCCTCTATCGGACCACACAGATCGATCGTGACAACAAGTTGATGGCCGTCCGGGATGATATGGCTGCGGATTTGTACGACCTTGAGGAAGAATACTACACAAGCATTTATAAGTGATCGGGATAGATTTTATTTTTTCCATTCTTAAGATATAACATTAAACGAATCGTGTGTGAACTAACGTACAGCTTTCTTCTTTTTCTTTGTCTTGAAACGGTCCAGCACACTTTTCGATTCCAATGGTATGAAGTCAGCCGATTCCGTCACTTGAGCTTCCTCTTCAGCCAACAACTTTTCCTTAATTTCGCGTAACTCGTTCGCAGCCTCACGGAAACGTGATTCCTTCACATTTCGCTTTATCTGTATCAGCTTGGCTTTCGTAACACGGTTGCGCTTACGTGGCTCAAAGTCGATTTTGGGCGGCTTCATAGTCAACAGTTTCACCTTCTGCTCGAGCCGTGCCTTGGCGGAAGGTACGTCCACCTCATCGATTTGCGTCGGATTGAGCGCGATGAATTCGGCCGGAATCTTTTCCAGCAGCTTGTGTACCTCCTCTTCGCGCCGCTGCGAACGTGATTGGTAAGGATTGGCTTCGAAGGTGTCAAAGTTGGGTTCTCCCGAACCAGGTACGATCAGCGACACGAATCCCTTTGCCGTACCCACACCTAGAATATCTTCGTAGGGACAGAAGCGAATGCTCGATATTGGCCCATTCGTTCGTTGGCGAATGTACGGCTTCATCTTATCCTCATTGGTGCTGTTATCGCGCCGATACACCTCACACACGTTGCCCATCGATAGTGCGAGTAATCCTCGCTGGGAAAGCTCAATCTCGGATGCTGCTGTATTGGTGTGGTACGTCTCAAGTGGACCTTCCAGCTGTCGTACGTCCCATATTTTAATCTTCCGATCCAATCCGGCTGTTGCCATCTGAATCCCTTTAGGATCGATCGCAATCGCTGTTAGTGGTACCGGGTGGCACAACATCTTAGCCAATGGTTCCCGCACCATCGGAGACCACATCGATACGACACCCTTGGAGCCACCGACACACGTCACCGCGTTCCAGGGATTATGTGTCATTACCGAGATTTTCCCCATGCAAGTGTTATAGTTTCCCATCGATTGGCCAACCGACACGTCTATCCATGAAAGAAATCCATTTTCACCGGCACTGTTCAGCAGAAAGTGATACGGAAGGTACTCCAACCGGACGCTTCGGTGCATCGTTTTAATGCAATGTATCTCCGTCCCTCTATGGTCGTACACATGCACCCAGTTTTTCTGGGCCGCTGCATACATCGTATGATTCATTAGCCACGTTACATCGTGCACCGACTCCATCACGTTCATCTCGCAGAGCAACTTCTTGCGCACCCAATCGAAAGCCGCAACATGGCCGCGCTTCCCACCCAGCAGCAAATAGGCGCCATTTTTTGTGTATCGTGTGCGATACGGACCAAAATCCAGCTCTAGATTAAAGTGCTTGGCTGCTGTCGTTATGTCCACATTTTCCACAATTTCTCGTTGTGCAATGTTAGTCGTACTTTCACCTTCGTCGGCCTCTAGATATCCTTCCTCCTCGTGAAGCAAGATTTCCGCCCGAGCAGCCTGCTGGGTTGCGAATTCTATGTTGATATCCTTACGTTTTTCATTGATTTGGTGGAATCGAGATTTTACGCCGGTCACATCCATACGGTCGCCACGTGAATGGCGCAGCAAGGCGGCCGGATCTATTGGAACGTTGAACGCTTCTTTCTTAGCAACAGGTCTAGTGAATTCAATTTGCTTCTCAACATTTCCAGCTCTTCTATTTTGAAATCTCTTTAGAAATCTCTTCGATGGTTTTTGCTCTTTTGGTCGCAATTTAACTTCCCTTTTAACTTCCACCTTTTGTGGTTGAAATGTTGGGCTGTTGCGTTCTGTAGCCACATTATTTGCCTCTTTCTGTGCAAAATAACGTGGCGCCTTTTTAACCTGAAATCAATATAAGATTAGATGGTTGACATATAAACACAATGAATTTCTGTTCATGAGACGCACCATCTTGTAGGCCGCTAAAAACACTTTAGAATGAAAATAATTCAGCCAGAAACCTCTCAACACAATAAAAACAATGCAACACAAACCATGCTTTCCAGTCGCTCTAGCAATACAAATGTCAACACTTCAGCAATATTTGACATCTGATGCCACAGTATAACTGGCATTTTTTACAATTTTAGTACAAATGAAACTCAATTTTTAATTTGAGCGGCTTAAATTTTAAAAAAATTACCTAGCGAAAATTTGCTTTCAGAACTTGCAATAACTTTATTTTCTTCTTTCAGTACACATGCAACGTAGTGGTTAAAATAAAAATCTCCTATGGATGCCAATTTGTCTTTAGTTCAGAAGTCCTGGCCAATTGCAGAGTCTATTTCTAGAACTGTCATTTCTTTAGAACATTCATTTCCCAAAGAAAAAACGCAGATTAAAGGAATCAAAGCAACACACACGATAGAGCTTTTCCGGAAAAGAACTGCAATGTTTTATTCGGTGAAAAGTAATTAAACGACATTATTCTATTCATTCTACGTTAAAACATTCAGCTTGATAATAGATTGTGAAGAACGCTAGAAAGTTCTGGATTTACAGCCAAGACGGTGCAGCAGTTTATCGCTTTTCGGGCGACAACTGCTTGGTTCGAGAAAGAGAACAGTTGTGAAAAACGTTGTAAATAATGGTCTCCAACAAGGCACCGACTAACGAAGGTAACAAACGTGTGGGCAATCACATGGCTAATCGTCCGCGGTTCAAACCGGGCATGAACAAGCAGTACAATCCGATGAACAACATGCGGAACATGAGTGCTATGTTTAACGCCAATCAGCTCGGCGATGATCCCGGTTTCGTAGATTTCAATGATGATTCGATCACTGCTACACCGAACGGCACAGGCAATATCATCGGTGGTCCCAATTCAGCAGGAGCGGCAACATCGAATGGGTTGGAAGGTATTGGAAACAAAAACCCTCCTTTTGTAAATGGGAACCGAAGAATGATTCCCCCAATGAAGCGTCCGATGAAGAACGGTATGCCAGGTATGCGTAATCGTATGAATGGAGGAGTGAATGGAATGCCTATCTGGGGTCCTCCCATGCCACCGCCAAATATGTTTCCCGGCCCACCATCAGCCGGTCGCCGTGGGCCCATGAATCCTCCGCCGATACCACCACCCGTGCCTCCGGCTCATTTCCGTAATGGTCCAGGTATGCGTATGCGGGGCCCACAAAATGGAAGATTTGTAGCAGGTGGCCCTCCTGGGCCAATGTCGCTACTGTCGATGAACAGAACGCTACCTCCCCCGATACCACCGATGGCTGGCCGATCGATGCCCCCACCGATGGGCCGTATGATGCCTCCGCCACTGCGTCACGGCGGGCTAGATGGTCCGATGCGCCGCAATATGAACGGTGGCATGCATGCCCGGGGTATGGGTGGGAAGATGGGACCGTTTTCACGAAATGGAATGCCAACGAATGGTGGATCGGGAGTAGGTCCCAACGGGAAACGTGCGCGCACAAAACCGAACCAGCCACAAAACAGGGAAGACTATCCGTTGGAAAAGCCATGGGTTACAGAGGAAATAAGAGCCGAACATGATAAGAAGGCTGATCTTGCGAACCGCTTGAAAGGACACAGAGACGATGCGCTTTTTGCCCAGTTTAAGGAACAACGGGATAAGTTCGTTAAGATGTATGAAGCAGCTCGTCTGGAATACATTGGAAAACATCCGGAACAGGTAAGTTTTTAATGGTTCTAAAGTGTTGCATGTGTTGAAAGCTTCAAAAGATTGAACAAACATCCACCAAATAATATACTATGAATTATAACCACATGTTTCTGTAAAAGAGGTTTATGAAGTAATTTTATTGTACCTAATATTTTGAATTTAGCAGTTTTCTTGCCCAAAGATTTTTTCCCATTTCTATACTTAAAATCATTGTCATAGAGTATGATCCATGGATAGCAAATAGAAGCTACCTGTGAATTTGGACATGTATTGGATACACATTTAACTCACGATTATTCATTACAGGATGTAGATAAAATCTTGACTGCGGCACCTTGTAAAAAGCCACGTACCGAAAATATAGAAAAATCAAACACGGCCACAGTCACCACAAATAATACCGCTAAATCAGACGAAACTATTCGCAGCACTTCTACTACTGATGCTACTGACTCTGCGAAGAGTGAATCAAACGATAGTGCTTCTTCTTCTACTGTCGTCAGTTCTATCTCAACAAATACATCTTCTACTTCTGCTACCACTGCTCCTTCTGCTACCAATGACACTATTGAAATCACAACAATTTCTGCTACAGATGAAGCTTTGTCACCAGCAAACCAAGAAACAATACAACTAGCTGCAGTCCAAAACAACGCTGCCGTTTAGTAAGAAGTGTGCTAGTATGCTTCTGGTATATATTAGCGTGGATGAAACTTAACGATCCGTTTTTGCGATTGATGAAGAAAGCAAGTATAATCCTATAGAGCGAGAGAGAGAGAGAGAGAGAGATAGAGAGAGTTAAACAAATACAATTAAAAAAATATTGAACTTGTAATAACGACCTTTCAATCATGCATGATAAAATGAAAAGGATTATGTCGTACTAGGAGATATCTTGAGCACATATAAATAAACACAGGACAGAGGTTTGTGTTTCATTGTCGTTGCACAATGTTTTTTAACCGT